>JAJLRO010000050.1:0-75104 GCA_030566995.1 Sungouiella tsuchiyae
GGCGAAAGAAATCTCACCGCCAATATCGATATCCTTGATCTGAGTTTGATAGTTCGAGCACTCGCTTTCAAGGGCAGCAATGTTTCCAATGACGCATATTGCGATACAATTTCGTTCAATTCGTCTCCAAGTCTAGTGATCTGCTCTGTCGTCTCGTTGATTTCCAAATTCTCTGCATTCAGATAACGCTTGCGTGAACTCATACTTCATTTTCTCCTCGTGCTGAGCGATCTTTGCCTTGAGGTTTGCAGTATTGCTTTCGAGAATTTCGCAGGCGGAATTCACTTCGGCAAGGTTCTCTTCGACATTGAATTTTCTATTGAGAAAGCTCGAATGTTCGAAGTTCATTGGTCCCAAAGATTCACGGTCAAGTTCATGGAACTCCGGGTAATTTCCTCGCTGACGCTTTGCAATTTCTTGGAACATTCTTGTAAATCATTGGTGAGTTTGACCATCTCACGTCTCTCCTTGCTATGGAGCTTCAACGCGTCAAGGCGCGTGTTCTTGAAGTTTCTGGATCCTTTGCACCGTCTTCATCCAAGTTGCGCTCAAGTTGTAAGCTCTAGCTTATTCTGACCTGTTGGTTATTTTCTGTGGCTCTCGCTTCTCTCTAACAGCCTCATTTGACCCAGAATGATTTATATGAAAATTCTCTTATTTCTCTTTTTTTTTTTTGCGAATCAAGATTATATATTTTCATCTATTTAACCGTAAGCAGGAGAAAACTGCAAATTGCAAACTGCAAATCCCGCCTGATGAGTGAAAAAGGAAATCCAAAAAATTCAGTGGAAAGGCTGAATGTCTGCCGCTACTAATCAAAAGCTAGTGAGTATCTATACTACAGCACATCACGAAGTATCCAACACTGCATCTCAGGCAAGTCTATCTTAAGGAGGCACTCCAGAGGATACGCATCCCATCGAATCCGTCGAGCGAGTTGAGACGCTGACAATAAACAATTCTTATCGAGCCGACTGTTATTAAACGAAACGAAAGCATTTTTGAATACTTTAATTATCATGGATTGTCAACCCCTTCATAGGCGGGACGATCTTTAAAACACCTTAATGCGATGTACACTAAAGAGACGCATTGCAGCACCGCAGCAACGGAATTGTATCTCCCTGTCTTTCTTTTCCTAAGGGGCACTAAAGTTATTAGATATATTCATAAGATGTAGAACATGTCATTCATGGTTGCTCTATCTCTTTGACCTAAGAAAAATTAGAAAACGGAGGCGGGTGGTCATTGCAATATTGAAAGGACCATGGCCAAAACGTTAAAAGGAGCAGTTGAGAATGAGGATAGTCTTTTTTCGTCCAGCACATCTTTTTATTTCTTCAACCCGATTGAGAAGATTGATGTAGTTAATTTATTTGGAGAGAGTCCGACAAATCGAATCCTTGTGCAGATTGTGCCAAAACTCACTGTTTTTGTTCTTTGATGTTCCATTATTGTAGTTATTTTCGAGTCTCTGCTAACGGCTTTATCACACGCAGCCCGATTTCGGTAAATATTTGTCGAAGACTGGACTACCAGTTACTTGAGAGAGCTTGTTGCACAAAAAATGGAATACCAAGGGTTCCTATCTCGAGCAGGTATATCCGATAATCAAATCGCTATTGATATCAACTTGAGTACATATCAAAGGCAGGAATCTCCCACAATCTCACGGTCTAGTTACCATAGATCTAAGATATGCTTGACTACCTGTGCTATGTATGTTTGATCGAGTTGCTTTAGATAGCTGCACACGGAAGCCATCTGGAATAATTTCGACCCCAAATAGTAAAAAGACGCTAAATTCAGTAAGCCTCACAGATAGTGATGAAGAAGGTTGCTGGAAAACAGAAACGAAGTAGGTAATTCCACCCAAGGTTCCCGGGCTGAACATCTTTAACTCAAATGTCCTGTTTCTGGGTTTATCTGGAAACATCTTAAAATGCCTGAGGTACTTCGTTGTGCGAATGTGATAGTCGGTCGTTACAGTCCCCTTCCATCCGACTCCTTCAATTACCGTCAGCTTGATAAGTATCTTTTTATTGTTCAACGCCTTAACCATGCTCGACGAACTCGATGGGATGCGTATCCTCTAGATCCCTTCCCGGAGTTAGACGAGACTGAGTTGAAGCGGTGGATACTTTATTATATGCTGCAGTACAGATAGTCACTAGCTAGTAATTAGCGGTGGCAGACATTCAACCATTTTACTTCAATCACTTTCAAAATTTTCATTGGATATTCCGGATTTCAACTTTTCAATTCTACAATAGGGGGTTTTTGGAGTTTCCTCCTGCCTTTAGTTATATAGTTTAGTTAGCTAAAATAGATTCGTAAAAAAAAAAAACAAAAATCAAAAAAAGGTCGTCCAATTCTTATTTTTTTTTATTTTTTATCTTTTTTTTTTTTCATTTTTATAATCTTGATTCGTAAAAAAAAGCAAAAAACAAAAAAAGGTCGTCCAATTCTTTATTTTATTATTTTTCATTTTTTTTTCATTTTTATGATCTTGATTCGTAAAAAAAGAATATCCCGCCGGACGACCAAAAATCCATAGATTTCCCTCCTCAATCCCCTCTCTCATACGCCAAAGCTCTCCGAGACGGCTATTAAATATTTGAAAACTACTCTTAAGCATCTACAACCTTTCAATTAGGGAAAGATTTAGTGAGGCATACACTAGAAAACCATGTATGCACCTAATGTTCTCCTATCCACCTTTCACTTGGAAGTTTGTAATTTCCCCCTTCGTATAGTTGTATAGTTTAGAAAAGCTATCATATATAATCATGATTCGTTAAGAAAAATATTGATACCATTCTCATTGTTCAGTGCTTCTTCCAATAATACCAGTGTGATCTATGAAAGAAACTCAAAAATCTTCGATCGGTCATCTTGATTCGTAAATAGACTGATCTCGCAAATTGCACTTGCGCAACAACTTTCCAAGAATGGTGCGATGCAAGGAAGACCCAGATCGAAAATATCTCAGATGGATCGGATCGAATCTCCCGGACGAAAATAGAATGTCGGGCAACAACAAATCAATAACAAAACAACAACCTAAAAATGCCGCTACATGGACGCTGAAAATATAAACAGAAGATTCTATTTCCGTCAGCTCCCAACATTGTTAGCATTACACTACCTCCGATGATCCCAATGTAGCCTCGCGAATCCCATTTAGCGCCTCGGGATAGGACAGCCCACATTGCTGCAAGCTCGAGACAGGTGGTATTTTACAGTCTCGCAGGTGTATTTTCCATGTGGCAGTTTACTGTGTCGCATGTGGTAGTTTACATGTCTCGTGAAATGGGGAATGCCAATGCGTGTTACTCATGTTTATTTTTTTTAGACAGAAGGTTTGTCTAGGTCCGATAACCCACCACATTAGGTGGTCTGCCATGTGGGCCGACGTCAAAAGTTGCAAATCTTGAGGCGCGTTCTGGCGCGGATGCAGAAGATGCACAAGACCACGTTGGGGCGGGCGTATCAGGGCAAATCCATAGTGGAAGTTGGTACCTAGGTCTTGTTCGTCAGAGAGTTCATTTCGAAGTGGGAACGCTACACCACGAAATGTCCATTAGGCCATTTGGACTCCGTGGCAGAGGTGGCCACCGAATTGGTTAGGGCCACTGAATTATCTCGGGCCACCGAACTAACTTTCGTGGCGACCGAATTGACTTTGACGCGAAGCGGGTGCAGGGCGTCCCCCCTGCTAACCCTTGCGAATCGGATTAATTCGCGACACCGAAAATGAACGACAACCAGCCGACGAACGTGCCGCTGCTGTCATTGTGCATATGTGCAGTCCACATTCCCGACATCCCCTAACTGATACACTGATTAAGACACACCAATTGACACGCCATGGCCGGCCGGAAAGACTGGAGGGAGCGTCGAGTCGATTTTTGGCAAATTGAGAACGCGGCAACCTCGCCGCGATGTTTCTCTCCGACCCGCCACATCCTCCCGCCCTGCTGGATTGCTCAAATGGCAGCTGGTATTGTCCGCTGCGCGCTATGGGTGCGGATTTGGATGTCCATGCACGGGATTAGCCCCCATGCATGCATGCATGCATGCATGCTGCAGCGCACAGTGAGCCCGGGCGCGCCACACAGGACAGGTGAATGGTTGCAATTGAGATCGCGAACTGCAAATCGTACCCTCCCAATATAAGAAGGCTCGGCCCCCCTGGCGCCAGCCTCTTTTCTCCTTAACTGATTCTGACTTTTCATTCGCTATACTAAGTCATGAAGTTCTCTACAGTTTTGTCAACCTTGTTGGTTGCTGCCACTGGTATGGCAAAGGACGTTGCTTGTCGTGTTGACGGTGTTCAGCAGTCTGTTGTCGACTTGGACACTGGAAGCTGTCCTTTCAACATTCCATCCGACCTTCCAGTGAACTTCAGATACTCTGCCGCTGACGACTTCTTCGTTGACGCTTATTACGCCACCATTGGCCAGAGATACTTTAACGACATTCCAAATGCCGGCCGTGTCATCACCATCCCAGCTAAGATTCTTTACAACGAGGGTATCTTCCCACTTTTCTACATCCACTACGAGGAGTCTGCATCTTCTAACTCTACTGCTTCTTTGAGAAGAAGATTCAACTCTAAGCTTGTTGACAAGAGAGACGAGAAGAGTGACTTCATCGCCAAGGTCGAGGCCATGAACGGTGTCCAGGTTGACTCTGCTCGTCTTTCTGTGACTGACCCTGATGTTTCTGGTTCTGGTTCTTCTAGTGGTTCTGGTTCCTCGACTGGTACTGGTGCTACTGGTACTGGTGCTACCACTGGTGCTACTGGAACTGGTGCTACCACTGGTGCTACTGGAACTGTTACTGCTACTAACTCTGGTACTAAGATCATCACGATCACCTCTTGCTCCGAGAACAAGTGCTCTGCCGTGACCACCCCAGCCACTTGGGGTCCAACCACCACCACCGTTGAAGGCGAGACTACCGTCTACACCACTTGGTGCCCAATTGCTACTGAGACTCACCTTTCCACCAAGATCATCACCATCACCTCTTGCTCCGAGAACAAGTGTTCTGCTGTGACCACTCCAGCCACCTGGGGTCCAACTACCACCACCGTTGGAGGCGAGACTACCGTCTACACCACTTGGTGCCCACTTGCTACTGAGACTCACGTCTCTACTAAGGTGATCACCATCACCTCTTGCTCCGAGAACAAGTGCTCTGCTGTGACCACTCCAGCCACCTGGGGTCCAACCACCACCACTGTCGAGGGTGGTGTGGTTACTGTCTACACCACTTGGTGCCCAGTTGCTACCGCTCCTGCTGTCGTCACCAAGACTGTGACTACTACTTCTACCAGCGAGAACAAGGAGACTACCGTCACCTACACCACTGTTGTCACCAAGGGTGCTGAGACTACTAGCCCAGCTACTCCAGCTGCCCCAGTTGTTGTCACCTCTACCGTGACTGGTGTGTCTACCAGCGAGAACAAGGAGGTTACCGTCACCTACACCACTGTTATTACCAAGGCCGCTGGCACTACTGGCCCAGCTGCTGCCGGTACCACTACCACCCCAGCTGCTGCCGGTACTGGAACTGTCGCCGCTGTGAGTGTTTCTGGCTCTGGCTCTTCTGCTGCTCCAGCTGTCACCACTTCTTTCGCTGGTGCTGCCAAGGTTGGCGGTTCTTTGATCGCTTTGGTTGCCCTTCCATTCGCATACTTGTTGTAAGTTTTTTGAAGGTATACCTCAACTTTCGCTTCCACAATTTGAGCATTTTTCGCTGTCTTAAAAAAAGACAACTCTGAACACGGTTCAGACATGTATATTTACGAATTTCTTCAAAGGTCATTTACGAATGGACTGACCGCCTGCTGTCACTCAGCTGTGCCCAGTCTGGAACACAGGACTTCTATGGTTCTTTTATTTAATTTTTTCTCATTTCTAATAGATATCGGATATGATTTCAGCGATCAGTGCCACTCGGACATGAACTAGGCGTGTACACACCCGGCCAATCATGAGACATTCATGCATCATGCACTGCAATGTAAATCTACTTGGCAAAAGGATCTCGAAGGAGGTGTTTGTGTTAGGCATGCGCTCCTGTCCATGCAGTCGCGCTTAGCCCCCCTCCGCCTTATCTAGAAATTTCTTTTGCGGAATGCTGGGAATGTTGCAACGTGTGCGAAGGAGTTTGAATATTTGGAAAAACGTCACCGTTAGAGCAAACTCGGAAAAATGTAGCAAGAACTGAGCATTGCCAATTAGCATTAATATATGATAATATTTCTTTCTGGCTCCACTTTCGAGAGCCAGCATTTTGTTCTGGGCAGGATATTGGCGCCACCCACCACGCAATCGCATAATAGCTGGCTATGATGCAGTGTCCTGCACCACCGACATTCCGCCCACGGACTTGATAATGTTTGCTCGCCAAAGCCTGCTTTGTGGGGCCGCCAGGTGGGCCCCAATGTAAGGCCACCATGAGGTTTGCATTTTTTTCTAATTTTTTTAAACCATAACACAAGCGGTCTTATTTCCCTTGATCTTTTTTCTGAGATGTCGAAGTCTGACTTACGAGTATTTGGGTTTGAGCCTGCATATAGAACTAAACGAAACTCTCCGGCGGAGTCCGGTTGGTATTTGTAAAGTGCTTGCGATTGGTAGTTAGTTGCGGGTGTTTTGTGACAATTAACTGGATCTTGGTCGATTCGAGGTCGATTCTTCGTTTGGTGAATTTACGTGCACGTGAACGTGGCAGAATTGTCTGAGACATCGAATTGTTTGAAGCTTAGCTTTGTCTGAGACATAGAATTGTCAGACGTAGAATTCTCAAACGCAGGACAGAACTGAGGAACATAGACCAGGATCACGGAAACTCAATTGGTACCAGACGATGGGATAGAAAAAGGTGGTGATTACGACTTTTGGAAACCATTCCGCCGGAAGTATTCAAAAAAAAATTCAATGTCGTTCCCACACTGTCTATTGTCTTACCTTCCTCTCACATTTGTATCATATAGACCACGACAGACACCAACTTCGTTTCAACTCAGCGATGTTTCAACACACTTCTGAATATATAATATGCCAATTGTAGTCGCTGCAACCTCATCCACGGATCTCACGCTCGCTCAATGGTTCCCTTGATCTTTCTTTATCTAGTACTTTTGGTCGAGGGTGCGCCCATCACATCCACCATCTCCAGAACAATTTCCACCGTCATCACCGTCACAAGATGCTCCAACAATATGTGCTCCAGACACCCTCGTACGACTGAGCTGGTTGTTGTCGTAACCTACGATGAGATTCAGTCTATTTATGTAACCTACTGTCCAGATACTGTGAGCACAATGGTTCCAATATCTACTAGTTCGAGTTCCTCTACTAGTTCGAGTTCCTCCACTAGCACTAGCTCTACCACTACGACTAGCACTAGTTCCAGCACTAGTTCCAGTTCTAGTTCCAGCTCTAGTACCAGTTCAACTTCAACTTCAACTTCAACTTCAACTTCCAGTTCTACCACTACGACTACCACTTCTTCTAGTTTAACTTCTAGTTCTAGTTCAGCTTCCAGTTCTAGTTCAACATCCAGTTCTACTACTTCAATTTCAACTTCAATTTCAACTTCTAGTGCTAATTCTATCTCCAGTTCCAGTTCCAGTCCAAGTCCAAGTCCTAGTCCTAGTCCAAGTCCAAGTCCTAGTCCAAGTCCAAGTCCAAGTCCTAGTCCAAGTCCAAGTCCTAGTCCAAGTTCTAGTTCTGTATCCACCTCCAGTTCAATTTCCATTTATAGCTCTAGCTCCAGTTCTAGCTCTAGCTCCAGTTCTAGCTCATTCGCAATATTGCCTCCAACCACCGCTTCTGAAATCTCCAGTTCTGTCTCCACAAGTCTACTTCCCTGTGCTACTACTGAGGCTACTACTTTTGCAACTACGGAAGTGCTCCCAAAGTGTCCAGACTGTCTACAGCTCGCAACTTCAAAATCAACGTCATCAGAATCAAGGTCATCAGAACCATCCACCTCGTCAGAGCTCCCAGAGTCCTTATCTGTTCTCAGAATACTCACATCGTGCGACTCTGGACTGTCTACTATATTGGCCTCTTGCCTGACTTCGTGGACTTCGCCCACTTCACTGATCCTGATTACTTCTCCAGATTTCCTGTCCGCCTCCGTCGACCTGATCTCCTCCAACTTATACACTGAGCTTACCCAATCATCTTCTGAAGTCTCTGAACCGTCATACACTGTTCCGTCTGAATCACCATACACTGTGCCGTCCGAACCACCGTACACTGTGCCGTCCGAATCACCGTACACTGTGCCGTCCGAATCACCGTACACTGTGCCGTCCGAATCATCTTACACTATCGCTCCGGTGTCTTCAGAAAGCTTCTCCACCTCCACTTCGAATTCACCTTGGGGGTCTCTGTCTTCTGATTCCATCTTCTCCGATAACAGCGGGTCCTCATGGCGTGAATGCTTTGCGGAAAGCCAGACGACGACCTTTATATCGGTATCTGCGCCTAATGTCTTGTCTAGCGTACTGGTTTGTGGCGACGATAAAACCACATTATGCGGGGTTGGGCGCGATGGCCCCAGAACAACGACCCTGACCATAACTGGGTACTCCACGATTGCTTATCACGAAGGGTCTGGCGTACAGAAAAGGGTTTCCACTAGTTTATGGCTGGCTGGCCTGATTTTGATGTTGCTATTCTTCTAAACTGCAAAGGCTTTGTCTTGTTTGTGCTTCTCCTGTCTGAAAGGTAATTCTAGCTATAAACTTAATAAACTGTCAAAAAACTTTAATATGTGTCAGTAAACTTCAATTCGTAGCCGCTAATTTTATCAATATATCGTCAAGAATACATCTACTTGCCCAGATTGATTCCGTTGTTGTAGTACCAATAATGATGTGACAACATTGCAATCGTTGCAAATCCTGTCTGCGCTTCGATTACGCCCTAGCAATTCCAGTGATCGTTTACTTCCCTCGGGATTGTCCAATCTTCCATTCAAACAGCCTCCTGTGTTAAGATAGTCTCACGTGAATTTCATTCACGGAGATCCGATAATGTCTTGATTTAATTAATGCGAACTTTCAATATCTCTCGTACTTTCTTCATTCGTACATACAATCTCTCTTCGTAAAGAAAATACACAGATCTTGAGATTTCTGCCCAGTATCAATATAATGTGGTTAAACTCGAAACTAATACAATGATGCAGTAGGAAAACTATCAAACTATTTTCAAAAAGATCTAGCACTTGATTCCAAAATTGCGACTTCTTTCTTTCGTTTTAGAATAAATCCAATCGCCGGGGTATTGACGATAGATCCACCAAATCTGAGATTGCAGTCACACACCAAATGGCGCCCACAACAAGAGTAAATCATAGAGAAGAAACGATTTCCAGAAGCAAATCTAAAATTAACATCCTACCACCGTAATCCAGTAGCCAGATGTGTCTGGGCCAATTTTGACTTGAGTTATAACGGCATTAAAAGTAGTGAAGCATGAAGACAAGAGTCTGCGTTTCTTAAACTAAGGTCTCTTAGACGAAATACAAGCATTCCCACTCAACAAGTGTAGCTCGTTACAATTGTGACATCGGTTCAATGATTTTCTTTCTTGTCAGTGGCATTCCAACACTGGTGTCTAATGAACAGTTACTCAACGTTTATCTCTAGAACATAACTTTTGAACCGCACAGCTTCCACAAAACACCACAAATACGATGCCACCTGAAATTAAGCCCGCCTTAAATATCAATTCTACACTCTTTGGGATAGCCAATGTGCTCTAGCGTCTGCACATTTAGTACACCTCCAAGATGTAACGACCATCCTCCTTCATGTCCTCGACAACCTTAGCAACATCCTTTATTTCCTTGCCTTCCTTCTTGGCACCGTTCTGTACAATGTCCTCCAAACAGGCAGTGATGTCAGGAACCGGCCAAGTTGGTCCACACAAGTAGAACGAGCCGTTTTTGTCGACAATGGCCTCAGTCAACTCTTCAATCGAGTTTCTGATCTTATCTTGAATGTAGATCTTCTGTGGCTGATCACGAGAGAAGGCTGCTCCAATGTGAGTCAAAATACCGGCCTCCTTGTAAGCCTCCCACAACTCTCCGTAAAGATACTCCTCCTTCTTATGTCTGGAACCCATGTACAAGTAAATCTCTCCGATGGTGTGGCCCTGGCTCTGCTGGTAGATTTTCTCCTCGATGAATGCCTTGAAAGGTGCCAATCCAGTACCCAATCCAGACATGACAATAGGAGCAGCTGGCAGCTTGGGCAACTTCATCACCGAAGGCTTGACACTCACCACCAACTCGTCACCGATACTCAAGTCGGACAAGTACTTGGAACAGTGTCCGTATCTAAGTCTTCCCTTAGGGTCGACCCAGTCAACCACCACAATCAACAAGTGGACAGCATTAGGGTGCAACTTCTGAGAAGAAGCAATGGAGTACTCTCTTCTCTTCAAAGGAGCAATGATCTTGACCAAATCGTGGAATGCTGGACGAGCAGACTTGAACTCCTCCAAGATATCAACGTAGGTGTCGAAGTCTTCCTCCTGTCTCTTCTTCAACTCCTCAGCTCCAGCTCCAGAAGCCAACTTCTCCAAAGCAGCCTTCTCAGACTCATCCGAGGCAAATGGAGCCAACGACTCATAGAATCTCTTAGGTGGCTTACCTTGGAAATCAACGTTGTCAGTCAAAGCTTGTCTGGCTGATCTGATCTCCAACAAAGAAGGGTCGTCCTTGTTTGGCACCTCAATCAATGAGTCGCCGTCAACACCGTAGAACGTCAAGAATTCTTCCACCTTCTCCGCGCTGTTACGGCCGTGAATACCCAAAGCCTCACCAATCTCGTACTTCAAGCCTGTTCCGGTGATGTCGAACTCAATGTGGAAGATGTTTCTTGCGTATTCCGAGGGAGTCAATCTCTTGTTCTCCTGGACCTTGACGACGAAGTTCTTGACTGGCAAGTCTGGTCTCAAGTCCTTGGCCACCTTGAATGCCTCAGGGAAGGCAATTTTAGCAGCCAAGTCAGAAACACCAACGTGGTGGACTTCCTCGGTGGACTCAGGCTCAAGTCTTGGGTTAGGGAAGAAAGAGGACTCGGTTGGGAAGAATGGCAAAACAGCAACTTCCTCTTCCTCCTCCGTCTTTTCGTCTTCTTCCTTCTTCTCCTCCTCTGGGACTTCAGCCGTCAACTCAGCCCATTCAGCAGGAATAGCAACAGGCTTCAACGACTGCTTGTCGTCCACAGTAGCAATAAACTTGTCCAAAACGGCAGCTAACAACTCGAAGCCATTGCCGTTTGCCTGCAACAACTTGTTGACGACAAAGCCTCCCAACTCAGGCAAAGACGCTCTCCAGAAACCAACCTGGGCCAAGAAGTCGGCAGAGAAACCCTTAGTGGAGTCGCTGATGGAATCCAACTCTTCGACGGTGGAGAAATCAACAACCACAAGTTCAAGTTGGTTTCTGGCCAAAGTTTTCTTGAACTCAATTGGCAACTTCTCGACAAAATCCAGCTCAACAGAGTTGGAGATCTTCTTGTGGTTAACCAACAAGATGGTAGCACCGGGCCTAGCAGTAGCCAAAACGTCAAAGTGGTTTACGATAGATGCATCCTCGATTAACACAACGTCGGCAGCATCAACGGTGGTCGAAGTTGGGGTGTTCTTATCGGCAGACACAATCTGCGACTGGAAAATACCACCACCAACGGAAACATCATATTTGTTTCTGATGCTGACGTTCTTTGAATCGTCCAATGACAACGAAAGCGCCAATTTGTTGGCGGTCTCCACAAGATCGCTGTTGTCTCTGGCCCAAATCAAGAAAGAGCCCTCTGGAGAAGTGTTGGCAGTGATGGAAGAGACAGGAGTCTTAGATGGAGCCAAAATGGCTGCGTGGTCCACACCAGGTACGAACTCGCTGATCACCTTCAACACGGTGATTGGCGTCCATACAAAAGTAGCCGGGTAGACAAATTCGTCGACGGTGGTTCTGCCGAAACGGCCAGCAAAAAACAAAGCAGCAGTAGCGTCGGCCTTCAAGGTGGAGGCGTTTTCAGGCGAAAGAACCACAACCTTACGGGCTGAAGCAGGAATGGCAGCGGCAAACTTCTGCTGGTTGAATGGGAAAGGCACTCTAACCTTCAAAAGACCAACCAGAGAGGATTTGGAGGCCTTGGCGATAACTCCAGAAACCTGGGAAATCTCGTGAGGTCCGTAGGCCACGAAGACGGTATCTGGCTGAGCAGCACCCTCGTACTCAAAAGGCTGCAAGTTGGCGCCGGCGACTTCGTTGAAAGTAGCGAAAGCAGACTCCAAAGCCTCGTCGACAGATTGAGGCTTAGAGACGTCAGCAGTCAACAACTGCTGGTACAAACGGCCCACGTCAGCTACGGACAAAATGTTGGAGAACTTCTGGAAGGTTCTGGAAAATTCAGGACCATCAAACAAGTGCACAGACGGAGAGCCAGACAACGCAGCCAAGTAGTGGTTGAGCACAACTGTGTACTGCAAGTCCAATGGGTCGCTCGACACAGGGCTCAACACAGGGAATCCCAAACCACGGGCAGCGGCAAGAGGACCAGCATAGTTGGACACAAATGCACCGGAGGCGGCGTCAAAGTCCACGGCACTGACGTTCAAGCTCAAAGGCAACGCCTGGGAAGAAGCCAATGCAGGCTTCATGTACGGCAAGGTGTTTGCACCCAAAACGGCGGTGTAAGGCAGCTGGGCGGTAGCTCCTGCAGCGGCAGCGTAACCCAAGATGGCGTTGGCGGCGCCCGAACGAGGTTCCAACCTATGGAAGAGAGGAACCACTCCCACCGAATTAGGTCTTTTAAAGTGGCCAGCCCAAAGCTGCAAATGGGCGTCGACCAAATTGGCGGCACCAGCGCTTTCGTAGGAGAAAATGGTCGAGGACAAAGCGTAAACCGACTGGCTGATGATGATCTGGGCGCTTGTGTAGGCGGAAACCTTCAACAGATTTGGATCAGCAGTAGCACCAAAAGGATTGGCTCTGGCCAGGTGCAAGGAGGATGCGTCGGCCAGGGAGGTGGCGGCCGACGAGGGCTTGCTGGGCGGATCCTGAACGATGTGAGGACTCATAATAAATAAAGAGTAGTAGTGAGAGAGATAATTAGAGTAGTTTGGTGCATGAAAAATTGGTGATTATTCACAAGCGCACGTGACTTTTCGACAAGGAAAAGAAATTCCGATGAGATAAGAATGGGCGATGGTGGATGGTGGGATTTTGCAGTTTGTTTACGAAAATTGTAATTGTGTTGATGTTTATTTTTGGGTTTTTGTGTTTATGATGGCGATGGTTTGTTGGTGTCGAAAAAGGGCATTATAGTGGGACCAATCGATGAGATAGATAACCGTGGGAAATGCAGGTCTATCGATAGTGTAAGGATTTCTAGGTCCTCATACAGGTTCTACAACTCTGGTTGGGAGAGAAATCGGAAAGTGTAATATCTCTCAGTTAGGATGAGCCTTTTTAGTAACAAATAGTTTGTTAGTAGTCAACTTCGAAAAAATAGATTATTCGTTATTTTTCTTATTCTTGATACGGACGGGCATAAAACGTAGGTGAATTATATGTGTCAGGTGCAACAGATTGTACCCAATTCAGTATTTTGTTGTTTGTTAATGTTTCTTATTTCTTCTTTTGGAATCTTACCGTCTACGGCGTTCCCATCCGAGCCTTCCACTTCCACGGCGACCCGCCTGTAGTACTCCTCGAGAGCTCAGACAATTACTGTAGGGCCTCTTCATCGCAAGGTATTGACTAAAACTCCGGTGTTAAGTCTACGAACTCTAACTATTACAGTCCCGTGCATCAGATTAACCATATTTCTGACTCAAGTTTGCAACTGGACAAATGTTGGATCTTTATCTACCAACCATTCATTAGAGATATCTCATCTAACTCACCAATTTCAAGAGCCAGTCACACTCATGCTAATAGTGCATTGTGACAGTCTGCTCAACACCTTAACCAAGAGTGCGTAAGCTCCACGGTAAGTGGATTCTCTCTTCGAGGAAAAGCTAGGGTATCTTGTTAGGATAATGAAAATGATGCTTAAAGTTGAAAGCTCATGTATTTGATTCTCGAATTCCGCTCACAACCCGAATCAGAACCCAGAATTATTGCTGGCGGTATGGAATTAGTGTTACCAGCGTTATAGATTCGATATGCACGTCACTCACTGATCGCCGACTCCTTAGCTGGAATTCTGAATCTATCTATATGAAAAGGGAACAGACGTAACGATTCGTGGTCTTTACGTCGACAATATCTTACTGAATGGTCTAAATGAGCAGAAATTATTGAGCTCAACATGCACTTCAACCGAAGTTGAGATGAGATATTTGGGACTTGCCACCAAGTTTCTTGGAAAGACAATTAAAAATTCTGGCATTTAACAGAAAGCGAAGGTCCATGAATTGGATTTATAGCATTGACTGCCAGATTCAATGGCAACAAATTGTTGATAAACGAAAGTTGGTAGTCATGAAATTAAAGAACAGTGAAATTACCGAAACTCAGAGATCAAAGAATCCATGAAATAACCGAAACTCATGAAATTATTGAAACTCATGAACTTACCGAAACTCATGAAATTACCAATGCTCTGAAAATAAAGTATCCATGAAATTACCGAAACTCATGAAATAAAATCCATGAAAGTGAAAGTGCAGAAAAGTCCCTGAAGGTCGAGTAGTGCTATAAGGAGCACTGGTGATGTCCTAATAAACACCACTACGTGTTGAGAACTACAGCACGACAGCACTAAAGCGACCTGATTCATAAGGTTCTACTATAAATGAACGGTCCCTAAGAGAAGTACAGAATATATAACTGATGGGTAATAGAACAAGAAAGAAGGAAGAACCGTACTGTGGACCGACACATATTTTAGCATATCTTGTTTTCAGACATATAACTGTGTCTAATTGAACCAGCTGACATAATAAGATAGCTTTAAAGAAGGCAATAGTCTGAACAATAGTGGAAATTACTGAAGTTCATATAAAGAGATTAACGATAAAACAAAATGGTCGTCTAAAGCCGGATGGTGAACTTCGTAGAGAACTTCTGGCCTGTCCACGCCTCTCTCTATTGTTCGCACGTCACTTTGACGTCCTGTCGCTTAACTCCTATACCGTGCTTAAGTCCACACATCGCACAATTCGGAGTTGGAATCGATATTCCTGTATTGCGGATCTCCACCAAATGCTTCCAAATGCTTCAAAACTTTGCCAAATACCAACATCTGGAGAAGACCAAACTTAATCTCTACAAAATCAACCCCTTGATCCCCGCTTCTGCCAATTTCTCCCGATCTAACTCCCCGAAATCATCTCTCTGCCCCGCGCCTGTCCTTCATACATGCGAGTGGTCCCATCGGATTTCGCATCCACTGTGGCTACTTCTAGAATTAGTTCCACCTAAATTTTCCAACCACTTGTTCTTTTGGCTCGGAATCTTCTACTGCAAATGTTTTCTCGTTCTCGAGTCCTCGCAGCCGCCACAAGAACCTCGCACGCCGCTCGTGCCTCTCGTGGAAACTTCCGATCCATTCGTAGTTACTCCACACCTCGTCCATCTGGAAGTTCCGGATTGGGAGTCGTTGCTGGGTCGTTGTTGTTAGCCGCTGGAGTTGGCGGCGGCTACTTGATCCATGGCTTTGGCGAAAAAACGCCCAAGGACTCGTCCACGACCCCGTTGCATTCCGTGACTCCTCCCACTTACGCCAGCGATAGCGACTTCGAAATCGCATTGAACAAATTCGCCGATATCGTCGGCAAGGACAACATCTCCTCCGATAAATCCGTCACGGATTCTCACGCAGATACCTTCTTCAACACCCACCACCCTCCTTACCCGGATTTGCAAAGACCGGCGGTGGTGATCTATCCTGCCAATACCGAGCAGGTTTCGCAGATCTTGAAGGTTGCTCACGAGTACAGAGTGCCGGTGGTGGCCAACTCGGGGCTCACATCGCTCGAGGGCCACAACATCCACACCAGAGGACCCAACTCGGTGTCGTTGTCGTTCCAGAATTTGAACGACATCATCGAATTTCATCCAGACGATTTGGATGTGGTTGTCCAAGCTGGAGTGGGATGGCAAGACTTGGACCAGTTCTTGAAGGACAGCGACAACGGTAAGCATCTCATGTTTGGTCCAGATCCGGGCATGGGCGCCACCATCGCCGGAATGGTGGCCACTTCTGCCAGTGGAACCAACGCCTACAGGTACGGAACCATGAAAGAGAATGTGGTCAACCTTACCGTCGTTATGGCCGACGGTACCATCGTGAAGACGAGACAGAGACCCCGGAAGTCCAGTGCTGGATACGATTTGACCCGTCTTTTCATCGGATCCGAGGGCACATTGGGAATCATTACTGAGATCACCGTCAAGTTGCACCCCAGACCAGCGAGGGAGTTGGTGGGTATCGCTGCGTTCCCCACCATTAAGGACGCAGCATCTACGGCCCAGCACATCATCGCCAAGTCGGGAATCCAACCAAATGCGTTGGAGCTTCTCAACGAAACCACCATTTCTTTTGTCAATGAAAGCGGATCCGTTGGCAAGAGATTCTTAGAGACACCTACGTTGCTCTTGAAGATCGGCGGTCCAAACGATACCGTGATCAAGGAGCAGTTGAAGTTGATAGAAAAAATTACGAAGGACAACAACGTTATTTCGTTTGAGCAGTCCAGCAACGAAGAAGAAAACGAGACACTCTGGGGCGCACGCAGAGCAGGATTGTGGTCGACTTTCGAGTTCGGCAAGAAGGTCCTTGACGACGCCAACGACGTCCAGCTCTGGACCACCGACTTTGCTGTTCCAATCTCCAAGTTGGCTGATCTCATCAACGATACCAACACCGATTTGATACAGAATGGCTACAAGAACAGGTTTTCCGTGATGGGCCACGTTGGAGACGGCAACTGCCACTTTTTAATTCTCTACAACTCCAAGGACTATGCTAAGACCAAGGAGTTGGTGGACCGGATGGTAGAAAGAACCATCAAATACGAAGGCACCTGCACCGGAGAGCACGGCGTGGGTGTAGGAAAGAGAGAGTACTTGGAAGGCGAGCTCGGGGTTAATGCAGTCGACTTAATGCGTCATCTCAAGTATTCATTGGATCCTCGCGCCATTTTGAACCCCGATAAGGTGTTCAAGATCGACTTATCGGAGACTTTGGATAAGTTGCTTGCTAGTGGACATGTCGTGCACTCCCCCAAGTGCTGCTAGATAGAATATATAGAAGTCAGCAGCCACATATATATATATATATATATTCAAAAGAGATCTACTGCAATTGAATTGTCCTGCTCGCTTATATTTAATCTCCTGGTCATTAATGTTTAATCATCACTCACCATATTTTGTGTTCCATGGCTCGGAGCGCCATCCCCTGTCAAAGTTTAGAATATCTTAAGCGTGCGATCCAGTGTACAGGGCGAACTGTGGTTGCGAATTGCTCCGTATGCTTACTAACAGGAAACGGCGGCCTATAAATACATACATTGTTCTTCTTAAGTCTCCTAAAAGCACTATATTTTCTTCATAATGACTAAAGTAATTGTTACTGGCGCCAATGGCTATATCGCCGCACACACCGTTAAGCAGCTCATCGAGAAGGGCTACCAGGTGGTGGGAAGCTTCCGGACCGAGGAGAAAGGCAAATTGTGGAAATCCAGATTCCCCAAAAACTTCGAGTACGCAATTGTGTCGGATTTCGTCAAGGAGGGAGCCTTTGACGATCTCGTGAAGAGCAACCAGGATGCTCTGGTGTTCTTGCACATGGCCTCTCCAGTGATCTTCAATGTCGAGGACAGAAAGAGAGATGTCATCGACCCAGCAATTTACGGAACCACCAATGCGTTGAAGGCTGCCAAGGAGTATGGCAAGAACATCAAGCATTTTGTGTACACGTCGTCGACGGCTGCTGTTAAGTCGCAAAATAGTGCTCCGGGCTCGCAGTTGAACGAGCAGCTGTGGAATAACGTCACCCTCGAGCAAGGATTGTCAGACCCCAAGCTCACCTACCAGGCATCGAAAACGTTCGCCGAGAAGGCAGCATGGGAGTTTTTGGAGAAGGAAAAGCCACAATTCACCCTCACCGTGGTGAACCCCGTGTATGTGTTTGGACCCCAGGCTTTCGACGAGGACGCCGAGGGAACATTGAATTTTTCTGCTGGAATTGTTGAGCTGGTTCTCAGACTCGGAAAGGACGATGCCGTTCCGGATATTGCCGGAAGCGCCGTCGATGTGCGTGATGTGGCCAAGGTGCACATTGAAGCCTTTGAGAAGCCAGAGACCTACGGCAAGCGTTTGATCGCCAAGGAGCTGTTTTTCAACGGACAGTTGATCTTGGACTTTATTCGCAAGCACTTTCCAGATGCCGCCGAGCAATTGCCATTTGGTGACCCTGGAAGTGCTGAGGAGGTGGTCAAGAACTACGAGCACATCGACAACCATGCAACTACGGTGCTTTTGCATATCCATTGGATTCTGCTTGAAAAGACTATTGTGGACAGTGTGAAGCAGATTCTCAAGGAGAATATTAGCGTCTGAGTAGTTTGATGTTAGTTTTGAGTTTTCAGAGTATGACAAATCGCACTAGTTGCGCAGAAAATACGTTTATACACCTTGGAATAGATGTAGCTATCTCACGATTGATTGAGGCATTTATTACCTTTTTGAGTCGATTGGCTCCGTTTTCTCTTTATTTTCTCTCTTTTCTCACTTTTCTCACTTTTCTGTCTTTCTGCCTTCCACTTTGTCTTCTTGTCTACCCGTTATCATAGGAGTGCACGAAGTGATCACTATCCATCAACTATATTCTTCCCACATACTATGGCGCTGCTGGAAACGCCAAAGAGGACGTCCAACGCGTTGGAACTCTCTTACGTCACCACCAAAGAACACTCGTTCAAACAGAATTCCATCAAACCCGTCAGAAGATACAAGACGGGAAAGCAGCTTCTTAGTGACGAGTCCAAGTACTTACAAACCAAGAACCTTGCCATCGATACCCCCACGTACAATTCCGTGCAAGCGCCGCCCAGCCTCAAGCCCCAGAAACATTACTGTGACATCACGGGACTTCCGGGCAAGTACAAGTCCCCACTGAACGCTTTGAGGTTTCATAACGTGGAGATTTACCAGGAGGTGATCCGGAACATGGCGCCAGGCACAGATCAGGAGTATTTGAGTTTGAGAGGCGCCAATGTTGTGTTGAAGTAAGTTGGGTAAGTGTTGAAGGAAGCAGGAAGACCAGATGGAAGAAAAAGAAAATCCAGGGAAGAGCAAGATCACAATTTTGACCTACTGAGATGCCCAACTCAATGTATTTGATTCATTACGCTAACTCATTTGAAGTCGGCTGACCAATCTGAGCACATCTGACCTAATTGGACCTAATTTGTACTGATTTGAACTGATTTGAACTGATATTTGAACTGATTTGAATTGATATTTGAACTGATTTGAACTGATTTGAATTGATTTTTGAACTACTTGAACTACTTTAAACCACTGTAACAGTTTTACAGAGTGTACTCGGGCCAAGAGAACGTCGTTGATTCCTAGAAAGATAGCGAAAAGAGAACCATCTAAATAGTAGCCGAGCCTAATATGATCCATAGGTAGTTCTAGAACTGAGTGAAAAGAACATTAAAGAACAAGAACACTGATTGTGGCGCAATCCGTTATAACCACTCTAAACTAGCCTGACCTCTCTGCTAATCTGATCATACATGGACTAATATGAACACATATGAACTAATCTGAACCACTCTGAACTAATCTGATCTCATCTAGCACCTCTGAACATATCTGACTTCTCTGAACCAATCTCACCTAATTTACCCATCTAACTCATCCCCAAGCATCCCATCTAATCCAAATCATTAACTACTTATTGGCTCTCTGGACGCATTCCACTCGCTGACAATCTGGCCGATCCCCTTATCGAAACTAGGCGTCTGCAAAAGGTTTTCGTTCGTGCTTCCGCTCAAGTCGGAAAACGGATTACATATCGTTCTCAAGTACCTCTTGTGGATACTGGAGAAGAGCGTCTTGACGGTGGACATCGCCGGCTCCTCGTCGCCCATCCCCACCACGATTTTCAACCCGTTGTTGGTCTCAAAGCCGTACACGGAGACGTCGTCCTGGATAAATAGGAGGAGAACACCGTCAGTTTGGTGTTCTTTCAAACTCAGCGAAATGGGCGACGAAAACACATCCAACGCCATGTGCGAGAGGAAGTTATATTTGAGGAATTTGTTTGCATTCTGTGCCTTGACGGTTTCGTCGGCCGCCTCGAGATCGGTATCGAACGATTGAATGTAGAGAGGTTTGTCGTCTCTCGATATAAGCGAGACAAAAAGAACCTGAGCCATGATGGAATTCTCAATGCCACAATTGGAGGTAAACGGTGTGGTAATAGATAGAGATCGAACTGCAAAGACCGAACTGTAAAGAAAAAAACTGTAGACCTGATTTGCAAAGAAAAAAAACTACAGATCCGAACTGTAGATTAGAACTAAAGATCAGAACTGTATGCTCAACAGAGTCTATATCTGTGCTTTCTATATAACCTACTGATCGGTCGCACACCACCACCATGGCCCAACTCTCTCCGTCGTCGCAAAAGGTGGACGAATTTCTCTCCAGCTTATCTCAAATCTCCCAAGACCGTCTTCGTGAAAACCACAAACGTCAGCGAGATCTACAAAGAGATATTGACGAGCTCCGGCGCACTTCTCCAGTCCCCCATAATGAGCACGGAATCACCGAATTGAAGTTCAATCGCTCGGCCAGAGGCGCTTTTTATGAGAAATGGAAGGACTTGCCGCCACAGCTTCCTTCTCGGCCCAGTGACAGCCCGCCGTTGCCAGAACGGCCCAAGCCAGAGCGACCAGTTAAGTATGGCACAAAGAGTTCATTGGATGCGTTGGAATTGGGCAAACGGGAGAAGCCCGAAAGGCCCAAAAAACCCGAGAGGCCGGAGAAGCCTGAAAAGCCTCCCAAATTGCCTACAAGACCTTCACCCGAGGATGCGGTGGTACAAATCGCAAAGCCAGTGGCTCGAGTACCTGAGAAGCCACCGAGCAAACCTGTGATTAATATTCCTCACTATAGCGCCAGGCCAAAAGATGTAGAAGCTGCGGGCCAGATTCGGTCGTTTGGCGATATGGAAAAGCAGATCCAGGCGGGTTCTCGTGTGTTTTCCAAGCCCGAGATTCCAGCGAAACCCGAGATTCCATCGAAGCGAGACATTCTATCGAAGCGAGACATTCTATCGAAGCCTACGCCGAAGTCTTTGGAGCCTACGCCGAAGACCCTGGAGCCTTTGGGGATGACCACATTGAAGCCTGTATCTTCAAGGCCCCTTGTTCCTTTCAAGCCAAAGGAACTCAAAGAGGAAATAGAGCTGGAGTCAAAGTTGCCGGTGAAACTTGCGAAGCCTTCTTTTGCTGGGACATTCAACCTGGACGCACACACCAAAGTGAATGCTAAGAACAAACCAGAGGTTAACCCCAAACCAGAGGTTAACCCCAAACCAGAGGTCAATCCCAAACCAGACACAAAACCAGCTATACCAGCAAAGCTTTCCTTCAAATCTTTCCAAGAACAAGATACCCACGAACTCAAGCTACAGATCCAGAGGTTATCGCCCACCAAAACAGCGCCTACTTCCGAACGCAAGGCACACAATGATGCCAAGCCTGTTAGTCTTTCGCTGTTGAAGCCCGTCAAGCGTTTCGAGCCAGAAGTGCTGAAGGTTCCCGAGGCGTTGAATGCGCTTGCCAAATTGAAGCCAGCAAAGCCCGTCAAGCCAGAAAAACCAGCCAAGGCGAAACCACCGCAGCCAGAAAAACCTACCAAGACGAAACCACCGCAGCCAATCAAAGTGAGAAGCTCAGAGCCTTTCCAGGAATCAATGTTGTCTGGGTCCGTACAACCCAGAACGAATACCTCACTAAGCACATCCACAGACTCGACTGCTCTCACAGACGAACAACCAGATTTCCGGTCTCGTCTCGCCAACGTTCTTCGTGCAAACACAGACCCCGCCGTGAAAGCCGCTTCTCAAGGCGAATCTATCCGCAGAACTCAGTCCGCTACCACCTCTACAAAGCTTACACATCCCAACAAGACTAGGGCGAAGGGTCCGAAGCGGAAATTGCCGAAGCAGCTAGGGTCTGCTTCTGGGTCTGCTTCTGGGTCTGCTTCTGGGTCTGCTTCTGTATCTACGGCTTCATTTGCATCTCCATCAAGTCCCACGAGAATGTCCAATTCATCTCCAGTCAACGACTCTAGATCTAGTCTCGGAGGTCAAGAAATTCTACAAAGTCAGCAAGACACCGTCGAGCTCCCCAAGAAGAAAGCTCCTCCACCAATCAGACCAAAGAAGCCGGTGTTGCAGCCCAGACAAAAGAGAGTGGTGTCTGGAGACCTCTTCCTCTAATGGGAGTGCATGAGCAATTCTCAATTCTCAAGGTCAAGCTTGGCGAAAAAGTCCGGAGGACTCACCACCTAACCATGGACGAACTTTCTTCACAGTTGACGCATGTCAAGACGAAGCTTGCAGGGTCGCTTGGTCTGTTATCCAGCCAGGTGGAACGATTGATCCCGGCCGAAGTGGTGGCCGCATGGAACTCCTACATCAAGGCGATTTCCACCACGGGGAAACAAGACATTATACACGACTTATCCCACTTTAATTTTACGCCGGCCACAACAACCATCGCCGTCACCACATTCACCGCCTTCATGTTCTTCAGCAAATTGTTCAAGTCGTCCCCCGCAGAGGCACCCACCACCCCCAAGCTCAAAAAGAAGAAGAAGGTTTCCAAGGCGCAAAAGGCCAACAAGGATATCCAGGCCGTTTTGGACTATGTCGAGGAGACCTATGTGCCTCAGATCGACGAGTACTTGGAGAAGTACCCTACGTTGTCGGAGAACGACAAGCAGTACAAGTTCAAGTACTTTGAGGAGATGTTGTTGAAGGAGTTGTTGAAGTTGGATGGGGTCGACGTTGCCGGCAACGACGTCTTGCGCGACAACAGAAAGAAGGTGATCAAGTTCATCCAGGAACACCAGAGGCGGTTGGACAAGTTCAAGCAGGAGCAGGACAAGGAGAAGAATTAGAGCCAATCGATGTACTTTACTATATACGAATACACTAGACTACCGGAGTTGGCTGTCTGCGGACTCCGAAAGGAGGAACGCCGGTAGGCTCGGGCGCAAACACAGCCGTCTTGATCTCTTTTCTCTCTCCAAGCCACAAGGCATGGTCAGTGTGGTCTTTGAGATCGAAGCCAGTCTGCGGATGGATCAATACCGATAAGCTACCGTGGTGCTGGACAAACCAGCTCAACACCTTGGCAAACACATCCACTCGGGCCACGTCCACCTCCCAGAAAAGATGGTAGTGGGGGCCAATGGTCTTTTCCACTGGAAGCTGCTTGACGATGATAGCACCTTCGCTGGCATACTCAGGGAAATCCTTCAAAAGATCATGTTTGAGGGCATTGGCCTCATCGCGAGTTTTGTCGTCGTAGTAGACGTGGAAGTCCCAGAATTCTACTGGATCAGTCCAGGTGAGGCCAGGAACAATAGGTCTGGTGGCTTTTGCCGGGTCGGTGGGGTCCAACTCAGTGAGATACTCCATAATACGATTGTAATGTAGCGATCTTTGATCAGTGGATATTTGCCAAAATGTACTCTTCAGTGAGAGAACACCAGTTTCGTGAGAATATCCAATTTCGTGAGTAATTCGAGTTTCGGATTATCTTGAAATGTGCCGATTGACACCATAGATGCCACACCCGGGGCGGCTCCACATTCGTTATCTTCCAGAACTCGCACTCGTTTGTTCACTCACATTCATCTCATTTTTCCAACACTTTAATCTGATCTATTCACCGTCAATTTATTTTCTGTAGCGCCATCACACTCATTGTCTCTTTCACACTCAGTATCACTATCATACTCATATCTGATTATTCACTATACACAATGAGACTGACTGACTATTTAGCAGCTAATACATATAGAGACCTGTCGTCTTGTCTTGTGTTCCGTCTAGCTGTCCAGCCTAATATCTCGTTGTCTAGCTGTCTAGCTGTCTAGCGGCCCAGCACATATCTATCTCTCCATGCATCCACCATCTAGCTGACTTCTTCCTTCTTGGCTGGTTTCCGAGACCTCTTCTTTGTAGATTCCGCAACCAACTCCTCGAAAATCCGAGCCTCGGTGTCTTCCGTCTCCGTTCTGGTGGTGGCAGAGAAAACATGCCCAATCGTTCGCAATGCATCAGCCCTCGCTAGTCTTTCTTCCAAAGGAACCACTTCGTCGTAGAGAATGGCGTCACACACAGCACGAACCGTGCCGAGAATCTCGTACTTGGAACCGTTCCATGCGGCACCCAACACTCGGCCCATGAGCAACTTCTCGGCCTCGGCCATTTCTTCGGCGGTATGCTTTTGCGGCACCTTTTCCTCCATGGAAGGCTCCTGCTCCTTCTTGCCATCCTGTCCTTCCACGGGAGTTTCCTCTGGTTTAATTTGTTCGGATTCTTGTCTCTCTGCCTCGTTGTTTTCGTCTTTAGCTTCGCCCTCCTTAACTTCATCTGCATCTTTCTTGGCATGATACTCGTTGTCCAGCTGCATTTGAACAAAATCTTGCATGGTCTTCTGTGCATCGAGCGCAGACTTGACGGTGCTGAATACATGGTTGACGGTTTTTCCCGTTTCCACTGCCGACCAATACCAGCCCTTAACCGGACCCCAGAAAGACTTGCGGCTCGAGAGAATTCTCGCCTTGGCTCTATAAATCCCGCCTATCATGTGCAAGATTTCCAACCCGAAGCTCTCCATTTTCAACAACTCGGCCTCGATCTTGATGTCTGCAATGAGCGACTCGCTATTTAGTTTGCCCGACGAGTCTGTATGCTTTGAAATGACATCCAACAAGTGCTTGGCGAGGTCCTTTCTTGTCTCCTCCTTCTTGACCCTACACTCCTCTTCGAACTTTTCGAGTTCTTTCTGACGTTTCTTCTTTTCCTCCTCTTTCGACCTTTTGCCATCTTCCAAAAGCAACGTGGTACTGGCTCCCTTATGATCGCCCGGGGTCTCGACGCTAGCCGAAGCGTCTTCAAAAGTCGTGGATTTGGCATCATCTCCACTCTCAGCCTTCTTTCCGTTTGCTTCAGTTTCCTCCTCGTCGAAACCAGACAATTCGGCCGTTTTCGTCATCTCCTGTAATAGCGACAACTCGCCAATCCAGCTCTTGAACGCTTCTCCCCCGAAAATCATCGAGAAAAACTCCGTGGGGTCCTCAAACCCTTCCTTGGGCATCGACTCCTGTTTTCCAAACTTATCGTACTTGACTCGAAGCTTCTCATCCGAGAGCACCTGGTAGGCCTCGCCCACCTCCTGGAACATGGCAGCAGCCTGGGGATTGTCTGGGTTTTTGTCTGGGTGCAACCGAATGGCAGCTTTTCTGTAGGCCTTTTTGATCTCGAGGCCAGAGGCAGTGGACTGGATGCCCAACAAATCGTAGTAAGAGGTGTCGACCACCATAATTAACGAGTATTGAGATGTTTCTACAGTTCTTTGGGTTCTTTTCCTGTAGTCAGAGAGACTGGAGTAAGTGGCGGAAAGATTAGATGGATTCCCTGCACACGACCCGAGGTTCCTTGTGACTACCACCAACAAGATTCTAGAAATAACGAACAAATCATAACTTACAAAAATATTTCTTCCAGACTTTATTCTATGTACACGTATAAACTAGGCAGAGTAATACACCTTTCTCAAGTCCACCAACTTCTTTCCTCTTCCAGCAGCCAAATCCTCCAATGACGTCTGCTTGGTCAAAGCCTCAACAAATCCCTTCACGACGTTCATAGGGTTTCTCGACTTGTACACCTTTCCTCTCAAATCCTTGATGCCTGCTGCCTGACAAACTTCGAAGATGTTGGGGTTGACTCTCAACCCGAATCCGGAAGGTGCAGATTTGATGAACAACTTCACAGCATGGAACTTGTAGTCGATATCGCCGATGATGGTTCTGTTTTCGTATCTTGGGATAGGCTGCAAGTTCTTGATGGCGTTCCAGTGGGCTTTGCTCAATGCCGTTCTCATTCCGTCTCTAGACTTTCCTTCTCCCAACCCGATCATGCCGTTCTTGTCGCCAACCACCGTCAATGCATAGAAGTTGGGGATCTTACCCTTCGACGTCTGGCACGACACTCGCTTCATGACAATGGGTCTGACGTACAATTTCTTCATGTACCATATTTCCATTCCGGTCAACTTGTGCAAGTCCTCGAAGAACTTGTCGTTGCCAGAGTTGCCTCTCGCCGTCGTCCTGCTCACGGTGTCAAACCGCAAGTGTAAGTCCGTTCTGTCTGAGCCCTGAATCTGGGGGATTCTAGGGTATGGAGTGTGGCTAGATGCCTGGTTGGGGTACAACACCGGTTCGTCCCATTTGGGGTCGTTTTTGGAAAAATCCTGGGATGCACTGGAGGGAGCGACCTTGGAGATGCCGTGGCCCCCGCTTTTCTTCAAATTCAAGTAGTCCTCGGGGTCCACAAGCGACTCGGTGATTTTGATACTTTGCAAAAGCTCGGGCGAGTAGAACTTGGACAAAAAGTCAATGTGTTTTCCGACTTTTTTGTTTTCGGCCAGTAGCAACGCGGCTCTCGTCGAGAAAAGACGGGAAATGCCAGTCTGGCGGCCAAGCGTAGACCTGAACATGGTTGTAGAGGGTAGATTCTTTTTCGACTTTTTTTTCTAGCCTGTGAGGTACCATGCAGGGCAGTAGTAGCACCATGGATCACCAACGGAACAATTATAAAGATAAAAAAAAATGAGATAAAAAAAAAAAGGTAACAAGATAAATGACAAGAAGATCAAACAAAGGTAACAAGATAAAAGACGAAAAGATTAAAAAAAATGAGGCACCAATAGCAGTTCTTGACTTTCCCTAATAAATATATCCCTCTCACGTCTGGACTTCCACCGCACCCTCAACATTGTCCTTCAACTTGAATTCGTCAATGTTCTCCAGCGGAAGAGACGCCTCGGTGAGAGGAGAAAACAGCGGGGTACTTCTCTCGGCGTCCTGACGAGCGATTTTCTGCTGCAACTCCGCAAGCTCTTCCTCCAACTGCTTGACCTCCTTCTCAAATCTCTTGCCAAAAACCTCAATATAGTAGGTGGCTCCATTGTAGGCAGACCACACAAAGATAAACGTGACAAATGCTCCGCATGCATACTTGTAGCGGAACCATATAGGGCACGGAATCATCGTCAAAAGCTGATAGCCGAACTGGATAAGTGTGAAGGCGGTGACTTGCATCCAAGCATAGGGAAGAGAATTGACAAACTTTCCCAACCGGCTCTTGCTGTTTTTCTTCTTCAAGTAGGTGAACGATGTGATGCGGCCCTTGGCGATCTTGTCCTTGCGGCGCACCGTGATGAAGTAGTGGTAGGTGACCTGCCAGATCGTGTAGTAGACCGAAGTCCAGATCATGCCATTGACAAAGTTCCAGCTCTCCACCTCGGCAATTGCCGGATAGTAGGTGGCAACGTAGTCGGGCGGGGTCTCGAACACTATGACAAACATCGTGATGGGCGGCATCACATGGATGAACGAGCTGGTAGTTTTCTCGATGGAGTGGAGCACCAACGAGTTACGCCAGGTGATCACGGCAAAGGACAACGTTCCGAGCGTCAACGAGAACACCGACACAAACAACGACTTGGAGTAGGGAAACACCCAGATGAACAACATGAGAAGCACGTTGACGTAGTAGCACAAGTCCGCCAAATAGTACTGGTAGCCGAGCTTGAAGTAGGTGTAGAATCGCACGGGCATTAGCGCACAGAACACCACGGTATGGAAGGTGGGAAAGAACGTGGGGTACTTGCCGATGATAAAGCCCGCTGCAGCAATCAAAAACACCGCTACGGCGTAGAAGAGCTTCTCGGTGGTGGAGCTCGCGAGACTGGCATGGACTCGGCGGTCAAAACGAGCCAATCGGCGGTTCAACAGCTCCTGGAAGCGAGCCAAATCCTGGGACGAAAACACGTTCTTCTTGTTTTCCTCTTTGAACTTGCGGAACGTCTCCTTGGTCTTGTTCTTCATGTCGGTCAACTTCTTCTTGGTCGAGGCATTGACGCCCATGCCAAAGTCGAAGTCGGGCGCCAACAAGAGCTTCGAGAGGTCAATGAACCCGATAGACAGCAGCGAGTCGCTGCGTCTTAACGAAGCGCTCGAATTGCTTCTGTTCAATGAAATAGCACCATCTGCATCATCGTCGTCGTCTTCGATAGCGAACGAAGACGCATCAGATTTTCTGGCCAGCATGGTGGGCAGTTCGTCATGCCTGAGGCTGGAAGAGCTCAGTCTGGCTGTTTCCCGGGCTCCCGAGGTCTCCATGGTGTTCTCAGGAATAGAGTGTAGAAGTGGACTTGGAGGTTGCGACATGATTCGCACTGGGGAGGTCAGGTGGATAAACTGGGGAGGTCAGGTGAATAAAAACTGGAGAAGGATAGAGTGGGTGATAATTCTGGAAAGAAGATTGTGAATATGAAACGTTTTCAGGTAAAATAGTTAATCCGTGTAGATTATAGGTGATGACATCCACTGGGGTCTGTGCACGCTTATCTTCTACACGTGCATGATAAGCAAGACGAATACCTTGAAGAAGTGAAAGAAGTGATTGGAGAGAAGATTCGATGTTTAATGATGGATTTAATGTAGGAGTCTGTGGATGTCTCGAATTTGTTAGTCGAGGGTAGCGATTTCATGATCATGTTTACTGGAGATTTCGACCTAATATAGGAAGTAGTGAGGGAGATTAATCGGAGAATGGGAGGAATAATTGGGAGGAACAAATGGGAGGGAAGATAAAAGGGAAGAAACTAACCAGAAAAAGATACATTAGATTATCGGAAGCGGATACTCGATTTTACAATTCTCTCGACCCCCCTCCACTGATCTCCCCAGACACTTCCAATGTTTTCTCTTTTCTCAATATTTGTCAGAGAGGTGCCATCTACTAGCAAAACATGAAAACCATTACAAAAATACAAAACTCAAAAAAATTTCAACAAAACAGCACACACTGATTTCAAATTGCACCTCCTTCCCATTATTCGTCACCCACATTCATCACTTACACCCACCCATTTGCTAAACTCTTCCCTCGCTGTCCTGACCTGCGGACTGTCCGGTACTAAAAAGCTGCGAAAATCGATGAGCCCGATGAGCAGCACAACCATGAGTGATATCAAGGAGCGTAAGGAGTCCAAGAAGGAGAAAAGGGAGAGGAAAAAGGAAAGAAAAGAGAAGGACAAGAAGGAGAAGACCGAAGTAGAGGAGACTCAAAACGCTGAGGACGCGGAGAATAAGGAAAGCGAACAAGTCGCTTCAGAAACCGAACAAATCGCTTCAGAAAGCGAGAACAAAGACGAATCCGACAACGATGAAGCCGACAACGACGAAATCGAAATCGACTTGAAGGCCCAAGTACCGTTGTCCAAGAAACAGCAGCGTCTCTTGAAGAAAGGAAAGTTGAACATCGACAAACTCGCCAAAAAGCACCCAACGCCAAAGGCTGCCGACGAGGAAGCGGACGACAAACCGGCCAAGTCGCCGTTCGGTGTTTGGGTCGGAAACTTGTCATACGACACCTCCAAGGAAGACATCACTCGCTTCATTGTGGCCAAAACTGCAGGATATGATGACGACGAGGAAAACGACCACATCACCATTAAAGAGGCTGACATCACAAGAGTCAACCTCCCCAAGAAGGCCAACAAAAGCAAAGGTTTTGCATACGTGGATCTCCCCAGCGCCAAGCATGTGGACAGCGTGGTGTCACTCAGTGAGTCCAGCTTGAATGGTAGAAATCTCTTGATCAAGAGCTCCAGCTCGTTCGAGGGCAGACCCGAGGGCGACGCCTCCAAGGCGTTGCTGAAGAACCCGCCCCTGAGAATCTTATTTGTTGGAAACTTGTCGTTCGACACCACCGAAGACAATCTTGAGGAGCACTTTAGACACTGCGGACAGATTGTCCGTATCCGGATGGCTACGTTCCAGGACAGTGGAAAGTGCAAGGGCTTTGCATTTGTTGATTTCAAGGACGAGAGTGGGCCAACCACGGCGCTCAAGTCAAAGCTCGCCAAGAAACTCATTAATCGACCATTGAGACTCGAGTATGGCGAAGATAGATCCAAGAGAAACCCACGCAGGGCCGATGAGACCGGTGACGTCTCATCTGAGCGTGAGGAGAGACCTAGACAAGAGCCTTTGGAACAGCCAACTGAAACTCCACACAGAGAGCGGACCAGACCGGCAGCCCAGCCAGCAAAGAGACCAATGCGCGAGAATGATCAGCAATCAAAAAGAATGAAGTCTTCCGTTGCATTGGCTACTGCTCAGAGGGCTTCGGTGGCTATTGTTCCATCACAGGGAAAGAAGATTACGTTTGATTAGGGAAATGAACGACATTAGCGAGAGGTGTAGGAACGATGAACATGTAAAGAAGTGACTAAGAGCATGTAGGATGAAGAGGTGGGATGACAGGTATTGAGGGTCAAGTCGTAGAAGTAAGAAGTTGTTGGAGAGATTTGATATTGATGAGGATTTAAAGAAGACGAATGTACCACTTATGTAAGAAAAATCTCTGTTCAGAAGGAGATTATGATAATTGTGGTATTGAAAGTTGAAGTCATTTTTTTTTTTTTGAGATCTTGGGTAACTTTTGACAAGGCATTTGATAGATCGTGACTCAGCCGTAGCTCTGCACAGCATGTATACCATGAATTAGGCAACCGCACGGAGAAAACCGGCATTCGCTACGGCTGCGAAAACGTCATGTCAGCCGCTTATCTGAACTTAGCGAATCCTCGGTTGTTATTGTCCGCCGGCGATACCAGCCGCCAAGGCGGAAGCCAAGGAATGCATTAAGCTTTCGCTGGAGTCGCATATTGGATAATCTGAAGGGCAGTGACCGTATTAGTCACGGTTGCATCACTAGTTTCGAAAAAAATGGATGTAGGTAAAATGCCAGAACAGTTTCTACAATTTGAAGCTCAGTTTGACAAGCCATTTCGTTTTTTTTTTCTTATGTCGGATTGCTGTCTTCTATCACGCTCGAAGCTATCTCGGTGGTTCCAAGCTATCTTGCTGGTTCGAGGTGTTCTACTTAGCTCGGCGATTAGGCGATCATAACCTCAGTTCCTTAAGTGAGCCTCGATTCGGCGATAGCGCCATGGGCGGTGCACTTCAATCAAAATAGCCATTTTGCCCAATCTGTATTGCCAAAGCACGCTGAATCCACTGTTCCGCTCGCCCGTACGCCCTTTTCCTCACCTTTTGTCCTCGCCCACAATTTTTTGCTGGAGTTCTTATCGCCAGATCTTTGACGCATGCGCTTATGGGGATCGTAAGCACCATGCACCTACCGTCCGCCAGACATAAATACAGGGCCTCTCCCGTCACCCACCACCAACACAATTTCATAGTTTCCTCTAAATATAATGTTGAGTATAGCCCCCTGGGCTAGAAATGTCCTCAACACGAGGACTCGCTTCCTCAACTCGAGGATTTCCTCATCGTCATCTTGTACGAGGTTCTCCCTCAGATACAACTCCCAATATGCCATTCCCGACATCCAAAAGGGAGTGGTGTTCGAGACGAGCGGTGGGCCATTGCTCTATAAGGATATCGCCGTTCCCAAGCCCAAGCCCAATGAGTTGTTGATTAATGTCAAGTTTTCTGGGGTCTGCCACACAGACCTCCACGCATGGAAAGGTGATTGGCCATTGCCTACAAAATTGCCGTTGGTAGGTGGCCACGAAGGTGCCGGCGTCGTTGTTGGAATGGGCGAAAGCGTTGTGGGCTGGAAGCTCGGTGATCTCGCCGGAATCAAGTGGTTGAACTCTTCTTGTCAGACTTGCGAATACTGTGAAAGTGGCCATGAGTCTAACTGTGAAACGGCCGACTTGTCTGGATACACACACGATGGTTCCTTCCAGCAATACGCCACTGCGGACGCTTTGCAGGCCGCCAAAATCCCCGAGGGCACAAGCTTGGCTGGCGTGGCTCCCATTTTGTGTGCGGGCATAACTGTCTACAAGGCATTAAAGACAGCGAACGTGAAGGCTGGCCAGTGGGTGGCCATCTCCGGTGCTGGCGGAGGTTTGGGAACGTTAGCCATCCAGTACGCCAAGGCAATGGGATACTTGGTGGTAGCGATTGATGGTGGTAAAGACAAAGGTGACTTGGCTAAAAAGTTGGGTGCTGACGAGTATGTGGATTTCACAAAAGAACACGATCTTCCCCAGAAAGTCAAGGACGTTACTCACGGCGGCGCTCACGGAGTCATCAATGTTTCGGTCTCACCAAGTGCCATGACTCAATCTACAGAATATGTGAGACCTATAGGTACTGTGGTGTTGGTGGGATTGCCAGCAGGCGCAGAGATCAAAATGCCAGTCATTGACGCTGTTATCAAGTCTATCACTATCGCCGGTTCGTACGTGGGGAATCGTGCCGATACTCGTGAAGCAATTGATTTCTTCTCGAGAGGACTCGTGGACGCTCCAATCAAGCTTGCTGGGTTGTCGGAGTTGCCTCGTATTTTCAAGGAGATGGAAGAGGGCACCATTTTGGGTCGTTATGTGGTGGACACCTCATACTAGTAGTGACGATCAATAATTTTGTAATAATAAAACAGTACAAATACATATGACTTATAAAAAAAATGAATGACTTGACGGTTATGCTGGAACCTTGTTCTTGTTCTTCTTCAAGTACTTTTCTGCCTCATCTTCAGGAACCTCAATGTAGTTTGGGTTGCCCCTGTACTTCTCGAATTCGTTGTCGGAAACCTCTTCATATGTAGAGAGCCATTCGCTTGATGAAGCAACATCGTCATGGATTGCGGATTTGGCCAATTGGATTCTGCCCTGGCCGCCTGGCTGCTTACTGATATCCACAGATTTCACGTTGGTGGTAGGCGCAACAGCCGTTGATTCGGTTTTGGCGTCCTTAGCCTCCAGTTCGGGTTTGGTCCCAGACTTAGGCTTTGCTTCAGCGTCCTCCTTGTTTCTACCAAGCATACCCTTCAATTTACGGGTAAGACTCTTGGTTCTTCCCAAACTGTTTGACCGGTCTCTTGGAGTAGAACTAGGTTCGATGGATGGCTTAGGTTGAGTAGATGGCTTGGAAGCAGCAGGTGTTGAAGGAGTAACATTCTTGGCAGTTGGTGCACCAAAAGTAGCTGCGGCATCTCCGCCCTTACTCAATCCAGTGCCGGCAGCACCAGCAATCGCAGCAGTACCAAGAGCTGCGCCAGCAAGGGCTCCACCCAACACTGCTGCGGATTTGGACTCCGATTTGGACTCCGATTTGATAGCCTCGGGCTCCAGTGGCTTGGCTACTGGCTCAGTAGCCTTAGATTCAATGGGGGCGTTCATAGGCCTCGCCGATCGCGGATTAACAGCGCTGTACAACTCCTCGTCATCATACTCAATCTGCTTGGTCAAGCGAGTCACCTCCAACTCCCTCTCTTCAATAAGCTTTTGAATAGAGTCTAATCCGGAGTCATTGTTCACTTCGGTGGCCAAACGAGCCTTCTCCTCTCTCAATTCTCTGATCTTTCGCAAGTTGACAACCTCTTCTTCTAACCTCTGCTTTTGTAAAGCTTCGAAGTCCAATCTTTCCTTGTAAAATGCGAGTTTGTCGTCATGCTCCTTTTTCAAGTGCTCGATCTCGTCCAATTTGGCCTGTGCCAATCTCTCGGCCTCCTCTCTCTCAGCCACAGCACGAGCATCTCTCTGCAGCTTCAACTCCTCAATATCTTTCTGCAAAGTCTCGAACTCTTCCTGTTCTTTCTGTTTGCGCTCGTTAAAGATACGGGTTTTCTCGTCCTGATCGTCCAACAACTTTTTCCTCTCCTCCTCTCTCTTCTGAATTCTCAACTCTCTCTGGTGCTCAGGGTCGTTGGCAAGTCTGATTTCCTCGAGTCTGGCTTTCTCCTTCTCCTCTTCTTCAGCCTTACGCTTAGCCTCAGCAGCAGCTTCCTCTTCTTCTCTCTTCACACGTTCTTCTTCACGCTTCTTTTCTTCCTCATCCAACTTTCTTTGGTACTCCTCCTTTCTTTGCTGCTCCTCGGCGATATACTTCTCTTCCTCTTCCTTACGTCTTCTCTCTTCCTCTTCTCTCCTCTCCTGAGCCTCCTGCTCGAGACGGGCTCTCTCCTCCTCGTATTGTTTCTTTTCCTCCTCCAATTTCTGCTTGTGCTCCTCGATCTCACGCTTGACTCTGTCGGTCTCAGCAGCCTCAGCAGCCTCCAAACGCTTTTGCTCGTGTTCTTTGGCGGTCTTTTCTGCGAGGTCAGCCCTGTCCTTTTGCCATGTGGAGTAAGACTCCTTGGCTTGAGCCAATCTGGAGGCACGATTCTCCTTGTCTGACTTCAACGAGGTCAACTTGGCAGTGTAAGCAGCAGCAACTGCACCTAAGGCGCCAACTTCAGCAGCCAAAGTAGCATGCGAAGATTTCTTGTCTTCAACGCCCTTTTTGGTATTAATGATGGCGGTGTTGAGTTCTTCCTTAGTGGCCTCATTGTTGGACACGTTCGCCTTTTCAGCAAGCAATTTTTCCGTCAATTCGTCCAACTCCTTGGTGCGCTCGGTCAACTGTTGGGTTAACTCCTCGATTTCAGTGGACAATTCCGAGTTCTGGTTATCCAATTCGACCTTTTTCTCCTGCAACTCCTCGATTGCAGCGGTGGTGGTTTCTTGACCTGTTTTGGAACCCTCCAAAGCCTGCTTCTTGGTGGTAGTCAATTCTTCATGGTTTTTGATCAAGGTCTCCTTGTCGACTTCATGCTGCTCCACTGCTTTCTTCTCACGCTCCTCGTACTCGATCTTGGCCGTCTCGATTTCCTTCTTGGTGTTAGTGTCGAACTCCTCAGCGGCAGTGATAGCGAGGGTGACCTTACTGCCAATGTTTGCGAGCTTGGAAGCAATCTCCAGATCAAACTTGGCCTTGATTTTTGCAATCTTGCCCTTGTGCTTCTCCAAGTCCTTGTCGAGCTTACCTTGGTGCAGAGCAACCTTGCTGTCGAGTTCCCTCTTGTGCACAATCAAGTCTTCCTGTCTGGACTTCTCCACCTCCTCGTTGATGCTTACGATCACTGGCGCCACTCTCTTGGCAGCAATGTCCAACAACTGCTGCTGAGTCAATTTCAATCCGCTGCCCAAGTCAATGAGCTTATTTGGATCGTCCAAGCTTCTCGACACCGACCCAATTGCCGTCTCATTCAACTCCTGGTATCTGTTTAACAAATTGGGCTTGGCCTGCAAGCTATCCAACACTTCCTGGTTGGGCAACTTGACGGGCTCGAGCTTGGCCTCCGGCTGGGTGACAATCTCGATTGGCGTCTCCTTGATAACTTGCACGATATTGTCGTCGTTGGCAGATGCGGGCTCCTCGGCGACCGCCTTTTCTTCAAGCACGGGAACTTCCTTTGCCAATGCCTCGGGTTCGTGATCCTTCTCGGTCTCCCCGTTAGCCAATGGCTTGTCCTTGGACTCCTCGGCCCTTTCACTCTCCGTCAAGGGTCTTTCTGTCTCCACGTCGGCCACGAATTTGTCTTCGGCGGCAATTTCGCCCTCCTTTGTGATATCCTCACCTTCGGCGTCCTTTGTGGTCTCCTCAGCTGCGTTGGTGTCTTCGACCACATCAGTTTGCTCGGCCTCAGCTTCCGCCGGCACTTCCGCCTCCTTTTTGGCCTTTTCTGCAGCCTCTTTTTCGGCGGCAGCCTTCTTGGCCTTCTCCTGCTCCAAAATCTGGTGCGTCGAGTATTTCTTAGGCACCTTCAATTGAGATACAGAGTTGCTGTCGTTAAATTCTTTGACAATGTTCTTGCGCCCGCTGGAGCTTCTGAAGGGCGAAGTCCAAGTGGACGACGAGGCCATTTTCTTCAAGTTACTCGAAGTGGCATTCGAGTCTGTTTTCTCGATTTCAGCCATAATGAATTGTGTGGGAGAAGAAAGTGTGCTTGGTAGCCAGCAATTATCGACTAGGGGTCAGTGAGCGTACCCTCGGAAGTTGTTGAGTACACCAGGGAGAAACCTTCATCACTGCCCTCGGAATACCTGCCGAATGGTTGCGCGGGGGCTCGTGTGGCTGTCTTCGCGGCGTCAAATCCCCGGAAGTTTCCTTTTCCATGCACCAGTGGGGCGCTCGCTGACGTAACCGAACAATGTACTGCAGATGGTAGTTCTCAATGAGGAAAAAATATTAAAAATGGACGAGTCCGGAGTCGAACCGGAGACCTTTCGCATGCTAAGCGAACGCGCTACCAACTACGCCACACGCCCTGGAAGAAATGGTCCCTAGCAGGATCGAACTGCTGATCTTGGCGTTATTAGCACCACGCCTTAACCAACTGGGCCAAGGGACCGATTTCTTGTGAAATAAGCGCTAGTTTGTAGGGTGTAGGAAGCTGAAATAGAAATTCGCTCTTGTAGCGACAGGATGGATGTTATGGAAAAACTATCATTTGTTTGTGATAAAAGTTAGTTTGAGGAGTAAAGTGAGCCTAATCTGGAGGAAAAATAAGGAGTTTTACACAACAGGGGTTTTAGCGGTATTATAAAGGCATCATCATAGTATATGTGATCGATTTCGCCACCTAATCTACATGCCACATGGTGGAATTCATCATAGTATATGTGATCGATTTCGCCACCTAATCTACATGCCACATGGTGGAATTCATCATAGTATATGTGATCGATTTCGCCACCTAATCTACATGCCACATGGTGGAATTCATTATAGAAATGTTCTTCAGGAAGACTGAGTTAGATGATTCGTAAAAAGAAAAAAAGATCATTCACTAGGAGTCAACAATCTGACGCCATATGTACACATAGTGATTTTTAACGGTTCGAGATTTCTAATTCTTTCTAGTGTTTCCTAAATTCGGTATTACGGTGTCCAAATAGACTTGCTCTTTTGGGTCACAACCTGATGCCTTTTATCCTTTCGAGTTCTTCGATACTCGTCTTCTGAGGCCGGTAACCACATCCTCTTGTACCAACTCTATAAACCCAACTATTGATTCCAGGCATGATTTGCTCTTCATAGCAAGGTAGAGTATATCCGCATCTCCGACTCCTAAGATTTAATACATCTCCACGCATTCATCATCATGATTCTCAAAAAGCTCTTGTTTTTCTTTGCGACCGTAATTCTTTACTGTCCAGAATATCGGCTACTAATAATTCTCCAAACTGAGGGTCATAGTTCCACGATGAAATCATTCAATGTACGATTATTAAAAATTCTGCTTCGCTGATTTGGGGTTACCTTTGTCATTTCGTCAATTGATGATTTCTACCTTTCGCCCTGGTTACAGATGTATTTCCGACTAGAAGAGAAGAAAAAAGGAAAGCATTACTCAGAATAAGCTTTCTCTGTTATATTTGAGCGTCTCAATTAGCAGAATAAAGTATTGACCCGAAGTGGGACCCCCGTAGTTCATACCTCACCCAAAGCAAAATAAATCCTACCAAGGTGCTCATAGATGCCATTGAAAGCTTTCTGGAAAAATGAACAGGCACAGCAGAAATGGGAGAGCCACAGGCAGCCAGGTGGGAAGAGCACACGAGGCGATTCCACTCGTGAGCAAACAACCCTAATTGACCGACGGTTACAATACGAATCACCTAATGAAGAAGTGTATGGAAAAGAACAGAACATGAGCATACGTATGAGAGAATGAGAGACAAATTTGGCAAAAATAGGTTTTCATCTGAGTTATCTTGAACCACTGACATGTATCTGATAGTCCTATACTACGAGCTGCACTCCGCCGATGTCCAGATCGATTGGAGGGTAACTAGAGTTAATGGGTTTATGTATTGATAAGCCGTACCTCGTGGCTATGGCCCGAAAGCGACCCTCACTCCCTAATAGCCAATTAATTAGTATCATTATAAGGATAAGTAGTGGTAGTTTAGGTAGAGTTAATACCTTCTTTGTAGTTATTACTATCATCCCTGCTTTGACGCCTTTAAGTAATTGCCTAAAACGCTCTCGAAACGCCTCGGACGAGAAGGGCAGAAAAGATAGAAGATAGAAACATAAGCAACAAACACACTGATTTGGATCCAATCTGCTACATAGTAGTCACCTGTAAGTCCAGCTTTCCAACATCCGGCCTAATCGCCACTTTTGATCAAACTAATCAGTAATTCTCTAGTAATCGTCAATTTCTCAAAATCCATATATATCTCCTATCACTTCCCAGTGGGGCCCGTCGACTAATTGGAGTCCTTGCGATGAAAATGTCGACACCAACCCATCTCTAGACCTCAGAACTCCCTAACCCTTCCAATCAAACTTTATCCCTTTCTATAGCCTCACTCTTACCGAAGAGTGATAATACGTATGAAGCTAGATTTTCATAGTGAATTTTCTTTTCATATGGAATTTTCTGAGGTGGGAGGTATTGATTATAAGGAGACGTTCGCTCCTGTTATACGAGACGATTCGGATACTTCTGATATATCTGCCTTGATGGGTTCCAAAATACATCAAATAAATGTCAAGACTGCGCTCTAGAAAGTGACTTGAGAAGAGGTGATTTCCATGTAACAACCAGAAGACTACAATTCCAATGCTGGTTTTAAAAATTAAAGAAACAATTATATGGGTTAAAACAGGCACTTTGGCACGGACCAAAAGATCCTCACTACTCCCTCATCCTTCTATGGTTAGTAGAATCTCACACGCAGAGAAGGAAAATGCGACCTCGGCCACCAACATTGCATTCAACCAGCTCTAGATCGCCAATTTTCCCAGCCGTTTCAACGGTAATGTAAAAAATTCTCTAATTATCACGCCCCCTTTTGCATATCCTGCCCCTCTCATTGTCCTCCAGCCATCACTCTCCATCGCCCCTGCACTCAGAAACGCACTTATAGCCAAACCAATTGTCTCCAACCACCTCCACCCATTTCTTCCCATCTGGCCCGTCCCTTTCGACCCGCCACCACCAAATCTCATTGACGCTATTCGGTCTGTCTTGCACACCCACGCTTTTGCCTCCACTAGCGCCTCCACTATCGCCTTTCGCTCAAAAGGGCTGAACATGCTCGTATAAAATGACCACGTTAATTCCAGCATCCAGTGCCTGCCACCAGTTGCAGTTGCCGCCCACGGAAATCGACGACCGCCTCAACTTGAATGTCCGCACCGGCTCCGCTTCCGCCCTCTACAACTCCTTTGTGTTCACCTACGGAGGCTTGACCATCGGCCTCGATTTGGACGACCAAGTCACCATCAATGGAATCACCGAGACTTTCTTGCTGCGGGTAGGCATGAAGTCCAGACGCATCCGCAAGTACTTGTCCGGCGAGCTATTCTACCTAGACCTTATTCTGAAGGTGTGGAAACGGGTGGACATTCCTGCGGGCGCCCCCAAGCCAAAGCCCCGTCTTTTCCACGAGTTGGCCAGGGGCGATGGGTGCATCTACGTGTTCGGCGGCCTTGTGATGCCGGACGGAACCGACGAAGGGCCCTCCTCGTGTGAATTGGTGCCTTGCAACGACTTATGGGAGTTTAGGCTCACAACTTCCTCATGGAGACAGCTCCACGACGGGTCGGGGTGGCAGTTCGACCCCTCGGTGCCTGTGCCCCGTTTCTGCAACAAAATGACCCCGGTGAGCTCTATACCTTTCTCCAAGAAGAAGGACCACGGCGGACTCTTGATTGCGGGAGGCTTGGGTTCCACATCCAAGCCCTTGTACGACAATGTGGTTTTCGACTTGGTGGACGAGGCTTATGTTGTGACAGGTAGTCCGCTTCGGTTTTATGCCACCACGGGTGACCTTCAAAAGGACGACGAGAGGTACCTCAACACCTTCACTGCCGTCGAAAACCACATGATCAACGTCAACTATCTCAACAGTATCATCGTCAATTTCAAGCAGGATGTCGAAACTAACCAACCGTCAAAAGCAAATGCTGCTGCACACAACAAGGGGCCTCAAAAGAAGCCCATCGAGGAAGAAGAGTCCATCGTCATTTATTCTCCCACAGTGGAACAGCAAGATGACTTTGTCGTCAACCCCCTACTCTCCTTCCGCTTGGGAAAGAAACTTGGGCGGGGCAAGGTGCTCTCCTTGCACAAGAAGAAGACGAATTCTAAGGTCATGCGCCATACCATTCCCCTCAACTTGCGGTATCCAACAGGAGGACTATTTGGTCAGAACTTGGTTATCACAGGGTTCTTGCCAAACGACTTTGACATCTCCATCTTCATCTACAACAAACCCACCGGGAAATGGTCCCGTCTCAACGTTTACTGTAACCACGATTACGGTTCTCACAGATTTTGGGGAGGCTTTGCATGGACGTCTCACCACAAGGTGATTCTACTTGGAAATTTTGTGACATCTCGAACAACAAGCAGCGTTCGCTATTTCTCCTCCATGATCACTGTCAGCCTACCTGTGACCAACATTCTTGCTTCTTCCGAATTGGCTGGCGACCACACCCAGGATGGCGCTGTAGACACAAGCTCAGCCGACGAAAATACCGGACGCTCCTCGTTGTCTGACGATACTGACAGTTCTGTTCTGCAAGAGGGTGACGAGTCCGACCTTCCTGATAAATACGGCACGCGGAAGTTTTCCAGCTTTTCTGCTCGGAGCGACAGCAAAGGAGGCCACAATTCTGTTTCCTTCAGTGAGTACGTCCGCTACGCGGCGCCCAAGATTAATTTCACAAAAGTTCGTTCGATTTTCCCTCCGGCTGCCATCACGTTGGGAAGAAATGCATTTGACAGGTATGGAGACTTGATATCAGACTTCGAGTTGATTTCATGCAACGGCGACAGGCTTCCTGTATCCTCCACCATTCTACTAGAACGATGGGGCACGTATTTTGTCGATACTCTTTCTAGAGCATACGTGAGTGCAGTCGACAAGTTTGAATCAGAACAAAACAGCCCTGGGTCTACCTCGCGATTAAGATCTTCGAAAAGCAGTGGCGGAAGTATGAGTTCTAGAGCGGCCAAGAGCAATTCGTATTCGGGCAGCGATTTATCCCATACAGATAGCGGCTATGATGACGCGGACTCCAAGCATTACCATCTTTCCCTATCCAAATACTCCCCCACGCCTAAGGAGGCTCCACAGTTCAGACTTCCTTTCCAGGACGGAAAGTCGACCGTCTCAATCAACGAGGTGTCGTCTCAGACGGCTTCTATCGATCCACACAAACTGGACGTCTCCAGGAAGAACTCGACATCGTCCATGTCATCGGGTCCCTCACTTCTTGCATCGTATCTTCAAGATATCCCACCACAACTTCCATTGCCGAATGAGCCAATTCCGGCGGTGCCTACAACGCCAGTTTCCTTCAGATCGACCTCCCGAAAGAATTCCCATGACGCATCATCGCCCCGTGCTTCCATCATGCATACATTGACTGCTTTGCGAAACATTCCTGCCAATGCGAGCCCATTCACATCTCCTAGAGGCTCCATTTCGGCAAGCAGCGATCTACAGCCATTGATTGGTTCAAACTCGAAACTTGAATTGACAAAGGCCACCGAACTTTCTCGCTCTTCAGAGACACCATCTAGGGGTAGCAGTGAGCCAGAAAAGGTGTCAGCAAGTCCGCGGGGCTCGGCCCCTCCTTCTGGTGGCTCGTCAAAGAAGGCGTCTTCTAGCGAGAGTGTCCCTGTCAGCACATCATCGAGCGCCAAGGAGCCAAGTGAATCCAGTGAAGGTCCCACCTTGTTGGATTTTACTACCATCGATCCTGAAACTTACAGAATGGAGCCGTCATTGATTCCTAGAAAGCTCTACATTCCTTTCGGAACCAATACCTTGAAAGCCTTCTGTGAATATTTGTACACGGGACAGGTTGGCAACAAGTGGAGTCTCAAACCTTGCGCAATTGACTGCATGATTTTCGCTAGATATTTCAGGGTTCCGCTCCTTTACGATTTGTTGTGTGAAGTTCTCTATGGTATCATCGGACGGAAGGAGAATCTCATTGTGAAAGAAGGAAACAGGCTAAAGAAGAAGATCGCTGAAGTTTCCAAGAGGGCCAATCTCCAATCCAAGACGATGAAGAAGTCTCCTCTAGATGAATATGAGGGTTTCATGGATACGGTTGATGATGGATATTTAGATATTGCGTTATTGCGGAAATCTTCAAGCCTCCACAAGGCCAGTGTTTCGACCTTGGGCAGTGGGAAGAAGAAATACTCCACCTCGTTAGGAATGAGCTTTTCAGGGGAAAACGATGGTGGACCAAGAGATTACTTCGAGAGAGCTGGTTCTTTCAATGAGGTCTCCAATTCGCCCAGACCCGGAACCGGCCTAGAGAAGTCTATTCCCGAAGAGGACAACAGTACTGATAACAGTGAAGAGGATGAGATCAAGGCCGAGAGATCGTTGCACTACTTGGATTACCAAGAACGGAGAATTCCGCTCGGACCAAGATCCAAATCGGTGTTTGATAGATCATTATATGATTCGATCTCTCTGACAATGCTTGATGAAGGAGAGCTGGATGAAGAACAAGAACGATCAGCTGACTTGACCTTGGAGCAGCTAGTCTCACCAGATAGCCCGGAGCCCAGCAACTACGTGATTGACGTGATTTACGAGACTGCGTCCATGTGCACAGATGTCAAGTTGATGTTGCGGACTATGAATTTGAGACATATGGTGCGAGCACTTAAGCAGACAAGAGAGGAGTACGAGAGACTCTGCAACAGTGCCAGAGTCCTCGCTGAACAGAACAAGGACACAGAGGAACCAGCACGAATGCCATCAGATTCACCGGCTTCTACGAGTAGGCCGGTGGGACTCAGTGACCAGCACAGTCATGTTGATGTTCTGGTCTCCTCAGCTGGACCGTCAACACCGGCTAGCGGCACCACGGGCGCAAGAAAATTGGAGCCCAGTTGCTCCACATCATCGTTGATTCCCGCCCCATCATTCAGGTCCGACACCATGTCTCGCAACAACACTAGTCTCAAGTTTCCTCCTTTCAAGTCTTCGAAATCGGAGGTCAACTCCAACAAGCAGTTGGACAAGCGGATTACACAGATGATCAAAAACGACGAGAAAATGATGCAGAGACAGGCAAAGGAAAGGAAGGTTTTAGAGAAGCGCAAGACCAGTCCAGGCAATGTTTCTCACGATGATTACAATGATAGTATGTCCATTGCTTCGCGCAATTCGGGGTTGGATGATCAACTGGACTTGCACTCGCAATCGGGCAGAAGAAGAGTTTTCAGGTTTTCCAAACCCAAGAAAGAAGAAATTACACCGGAGAGCAATCGGATTGCACTCAGCAAACTGACTACAAGTTTGTCGTCCGCAGCAAGTGTGAAGACATCAGCAAGTGGCAAGACGACAGCAAGTGACAAGACGACAGCAAGCGCCAAAGGATCCCCCAACCAGAAGAGATCCAGACGCAGTCTTTTCGGATTTCGGAAGAATAATTAAAAGTGGCAGCAATTGACCATAACGCAGATTGAGAAAATAATGATCGGGGCTTCTTTCGCTATGCACACCATTGCTGGTGTGAAATGGCCGTGGACAATAGAATTCTATAATAACGTGATGGCAAGTATGCAGACAGGTTGCGGCATTATCAGCACTATATAAAGTGAGGATTCTTCCTGTTGTCTACGATATCCACTCACGGAACTGAATAACGAACTAAACTTCACAAATGTCTTTGCGCATCAACACCAATGTCATTGCCTTGAACAACGGCAACAAGATTCCTGCCATTGGCTTGGGAACTTGGAGAGCCAAAGAGAAGGGAGTTGCTGCTAAGTCAGTCGAAGCTGCCTTGAGAAACGGCTACAGACACATTGACACCGCTGCCGCATACCAAAACGAGGAAGAAGTTGGCGAAGGTATCAAGGCCTCTGGAGTGCCAAGATCGGAAATCTTTGTCACCGGCAAGTTGTGGAACACTTCACACGACAATGTGGAGGGAGCTCTCAATACCACGTTGAAGAAGTTGGGATTGGACTACCTTGACTTGTACTTGATGCACTGGCCATTTAACATTGACGGAGACGAGAAGGCAAAGCCCGAGCAATATGACTACCTCGAGACCTACAAGAAGATGCAGAAGTTGGTGGGCACCGGCAAGGTCAAGGCTATTGGTGTCTCCAACTTCACCAAACCAATCCTCCAGAAGTTGTTGGCCGACAAGGAGGTCACCGTCAAGCCTGTGGTGAACCAGATCGAAGCACACCCATTGTTGCCTCAGGAAGACTTGAAGGCTTACTTGACAGAACAGGGTATTGTCATCGAGGCCTACTCGCCATTGGGCTCTGCCGGCGCTCCTTTGTTCAAGAACGAGACCATCACCGCCATTGCCGAGAAGAACAACGTGGAGCCAGCACAGGTGCTTGTTTCGTGGGCCGTTCAGAGAGGAACCGTTGTGTTGCCTAAGTCGGTGAAAGAGTCTAGAATCATCTCGAACTTGAAGACTTTTACGTTGTCGGACGAGGACTTTTCCACCTTGAACGAGTTGTCTGAAAAGGATGGAGTCACGAGAACATGTAAGCCAATCTGGGGTGTTTTTGATTAAATAGGAGACATAGAATAGAGGCAGTGCCTAGAGGGAAGAGTAGAAATCATCTCATTGTTGAGACAAGCTTCAGAAGTAGACACAGTTGACGCTGGAACAGGCTCAACTATCTCAGCAGCAAAAGAAGATGAAAACGTGGATCTCGGCGGACTATGTCCGATGAATTCCGAATTCCGCGTTAAGTATGGAGACGCTGCATTAAGTATGGAGAATGCTGCGTGAGTACAAGAACGCGGAATCTATAATTACCCCACTGTGCCCCACATTGGAAATTTCACGTAAAAACCTGTGAAATTTCAGCAAAAATTCACTGAAAGAGCTTTTTTCCAAACCCCAAACAGCTACACATACGTCACCAACCTTCTTTTTCCGAAGAATGTCCGTCAACACCGAAATCAACAAGGAGCTCGTAGACTATGCCTACAGAAACCTCAACAACGTCCCAAAGTCCGAGGAGTATGAGAAAATGATCTCCAGCATGCCATATGACTGCTTCAATAAGGAGCTCTGGATGAAAAGAAACTTGGCCCACGAGGTGGTGGCCGACTACCACTTGATCCGCATGAAAGATTACGACTTTGATTTTGAAAAGCATCAGGCTGCCAGACACATATTCTTGGCCAACATTTTCGGCAGCTGCCAGCCGGATATTGTGTTGGAGCCGCCATTCTACGTGGACTACGGATTCAACATTTCTCTCGGCAAGAGATTCTACGGAAACTTCAATTTGACATTCTTGGATTGTACTCTCATCACCATTGGCGATAATGTGATGATGGGCCCCGGATGCACATTGACGACGGCCAGCCATCCTACCGACCCCATGCAGAGATTGGACGGCGTGGAGTATGCTATGCCCATCAAGATTGGCAATAACGTTTGGTTCGGATGTAACGTGACGGTGTTGCCAGGTGTGACTATTGGCGACGGCTCGGTGATTGGCGCCGGAAGCACGGTGACGAAAGATATTCCGGCCAATTGCGTGGCGGTGGGTGTCCCTGCTCGAATTGTGAAGCAGTTGAAGCCGTACGAGAAGAAGGAGGAGGTTATGAATGGGGTGAATGGGATGAGTTAGGAAGAAGGAGGGGAGGTAGAGGAAGGTAACAGTGGTTAAAAATGGAGAAGTAAAAAATGAGGAAGATAGGTGTTAGAGCCACTTTGTCGTATCGTTGGGCAACTCGCGGCAGTCATGTCTATGATAGGCTATCCATGAAGCGAGACTGTCTGGGAGAATGCCCGGGAAATAGATCGCCATAGGAAATAGAATGCCAGTAGAAATTGCCGGTGGAAATCGCCAGTAGAAAGAAATTGCAAGTGAAATTGCCAGCAGAAATAGATCTCCAATGGACTACACTTGTATGAAGAGAAAATCAATTGAAGAAGATGGGGCAGTCCTCTGAACTGTATTTCTGTAAAATTGTCAAAATAGTGCCAGACGTAGATAAGCAATGGAGTAAACTTTATTGTTTGTGTATTAGATTAGCAATGAAATTCATTTGTCAATTGAAATAGATTGTCAATGGAAGGCTTTCATTAGGTCTGTTTTCGTTGATCAAAGAAGTCTGTCAATAAAGCAGGTTGTCAATGAAACAGAATTGCCAATGAAGATTATCAATTGAAGTAGCGTATCAAAAGATGTCAAGTGAGGTAAGTTAGTCAAAATTAGATCGTCAATAGAATCATATTGTGTTAGCACTTGTTTGTTTCGGTTTTTTTGTTTTCTTGATCTATCTATTTGGATCTACTTGCAGCAGATAGTACCCAAATCAGCGTTTTTCTTGATCTATCTATTTAGATCTTCTCGTCTACGGCGTTCCCAACTAAGGCATCCACTTCTAAGGCGTCCACTTCGACGGCCTCCAGACAATTACTTAAGTGCCTCTTCATTGCAGGCGTTATGGTAGAAAGTCAATTTCGAAATAGACTCTTCGAACATCTAACTATTACACCAGTCCGCTAATGTCTACTTTCAGCGACCGTCCACAGCGCTGCTGTCGACAGCCTTTCGGACAACTACATAAAATCCTTGTCACCGCAGATCTTATTGTAACAACTACAATTTCGGTATTGATTCCTAAATATATGTCAATGTGCAAGGATTGACTACGTTTCTAATCGCATAATATTCGAGCCCTCTAGTTAAGCTACACAATGGAAAGCTGTCAATAGATCATAGTAGTCATACGAGGCTTACCATAGAATTGCAAAAAATAGACTATCAATTAATTACAAGCTAGAATTATGAAAAGGATTGAACGGATTTTCCCGATGTAGTGACTGAATGTGTATTTCTGACAAAGTGAGACTTCTCTATCTGACCCAACGCCTCACTATGTAAGGAACAAATAATCAGCCAATTCACAATAAAAATACGACTGACAAATGACAAAATCTATCATCACCCCATAAAATCCCTATCAAATCCCCATCAAATTCCTATCATCTACCAAATTTTTTCTCCTCACCTCTCTGTCTCTTTCCACTCTTCACTATCACCTTCACCTTATCCACCGATTCTCCTGCACTCTTCCATTCACCAACCACCATGAACTTATCCGGCCCTTCGCCAGAAAACTTCATCATTCCCGACGAATACGACTCCCCGCAAATCCCTCAATCGGCTCCGCAACAGCCATTCGCCCAACTGGCCCCCACTGGCGCCACCCCGGCCGGATTCTCGCTGTTTTTGAAACCCAAAGTCGACTTATCCACAGCATTCACTCCGTTCGTTACCTCGCTGAATTTCCAGTCAAACACCATCAGAGAACGACAATACACCGGCGGAGACACCCTTGACGAGCCCGTATGGCACACGTTGAGAAGAGACCTCTTTCAGATTACAAAGAGACTCGCCATTGTTGTGTGGCCTCCACAGCTCAAACAATTGGCCAAGAGTCACCACTTGGGACTAGTCAACTTGGCCGAGACGAACGGCATCCGCTTGCCCGAGCTGATTATCCATGCTGCTCGTCCCGTGGAGGATCATGACGAAGATGCTGGTGAAGGTAATCCGGCCGCCGTCACCGCGCTCGATTGGGACCTCTGGGGCCCTCTTATCTTCTCGTTGGGCTACTCGGTCACTATGGGGCTTGCTGCGCCCAATTCCCAGACAAATGTGGTGTTTTCGGGCACATTTAGCTTCATCTGGCTCTTTTACCTTGTGGCCGGGTTAAACATCCAACTTTTGGGCGGCAGCATCTCGTTTTTGTCGGCCATAAGCGCCACCGGCTACTCGATGTTCCCCATCGTTATCGGTGCGGTGGTGAGCACCTTGGCCATCAAGTGGAGATGGTTGCGTTTGGTGATCATCAGTGTTCTTAACTTGTGGAGCGTCTACGCGGCCGTCATGAGTCTACGGTGTCTGGGGGTGTTGCCCGGACGAGTTTTTCTCGCCATCTACCCTGTTGCGTTGATGTACGCGGTGATCTCGTGGCTTGTGGTCATCACATGATGAGAACAGTGTCTATTAGTGAAGCATGCAGAATACAGCCATCAACACACCGCCGAGCCCAGCATACGAGCCCACGGCGTTCATGGCTGCGATGTTATGGCTTGTAGATGTCGAGTTCGAGGCGGTGCTCACGGACCCAGAAGTTGTGGACGTCGCTGAAGGCGCCAGCGTAGCCACTATTTCTGAGGCCACAGCAGTAGCAAAAGTGTCGACACACGGAGCAAAGCCGATTTTCAGATTGTCAAGGTCAAAAATGGTGTAGAAGCTTCTAAGGAAGCTGGCTCCCAAAATCCAATTCGATGTTCCTGTTGAACCTTGTGCTTTGGAAGCACAGTAGCCACTCAACACACTGTTCAGGTAGGCACTGCCACGGATGTTGTCGACAGGAATGGTGAAATTCTTGCCGTCGACGGTGAAGCGGATTTCGCCTGTGGCATTGCACAAAAATGCATAGTTTCCGTTGTCATCCGACACGTAGTCAGAGCCAAAGAGCGCCGCATGAAGAGCATCTGCATCCGCCAACGGAAGTGACAACCCGGTCGTTCCCGTGTCGATGATGGCGTGGCGAGAAGCGTTAAATGTCGACAAACCGTGAGGCTGGTCTTCGGAATCCACCACGTTCAACGCAGAAACAGTGACAAGCCAGTAGCCCTCATTGTTATCAGCGACGGAGCAGTAGGCGGGTTCGGAAACAGCCAACTTGTTTGTGTTATTTGTGGCCGCATCTCCAAACAAGAGCAATCCGCCAAATGTAGAATTGGCATTGGCACTGTCGCCCAAAACCAAGCCGAACTTTCTGGCGTCGACAGAGCCGGTGGCTCTCAATTGGGCAAGAAAGTTTGTAGGCACCGACTCATCGAACACGGACGGAATGCCTATGATTCCGCTCACGTTGTAGTTGTTGAAGAACAGCGGGGCAGACGTGGCCAACCCAAACAGATAGTTTGCCAATGAGAGCCCATTGGGGAAACTGAAGGTGAGATTGTTATTCAAAGTGTCGACCAACGAGCCGCCGATGGAGTGGCCCGAGTACGCGAGACTGAACGCTGACGTCGTATAGATGGAGCCCGAGTCGTTGAACTTTGGAGCGTTCAGACAAGCACTCAGAGTGCAACTTGTGTTGTATATCCATGAGATACCTGAACCGGTATCGATGAGAAGCGGAAACACCTGCGAGTAGCCCGAATGGTTATCGTCGATGGTGGTGTTGACGTAGTAGATGGAATTGGACGAGTCGGTCCAGAGTGGCTGGACGCCAGCGTCCAATATGATGGTGGGAATTGAAGCGTCCACATCGGTGGAGGCTGAGGCGCCATTGGCGGATTTCTCGGAGGTCAATGGGGTTGCGAGCGACAAGTCGGCGACTACGTACTCTGGCAACACCGCCGCCTTGTTTGCCGTGAATGGAAGCGCCTTTAGCGACGCCAAGGTGTCCACTCTGAAATCTTTCACTGGACCTAATGCAAGAGCCGACGCGAGGAAAAGCGGGAGGCACCACATGAGGAGAGATGAGTGAAGAGGAAAAGAAAACGAGAGAAGAGAAAGAAAAAAATGAACGGAGCAGCTAGCAGCCGAAAGAAAGACGACGTACGTGAAAAGAAGTTGGAGTAACTGCCGAAGTGACTTTTGTAAGTACAGGAATTTCATGCGGAGGACCCCGAAAAGTCCACGATGGAATAGCTGAGATGCGGAAGACAAGGAGAAATGGAAGGCAGATAAGGTTATGCTAGAAATGGGAAGTGCCGGAGGTTTGATAATTTTACAGAAGCGAAGAATAAAAGATACAAGCTGCAATTATTCTCTTTTTGGTAAGTACTCTGTTTTCATTTCGGTTAGATGCACCAGCGTTCGCAACGGGTGGATTAGAGAATTCAAACAAAGGCGGCAGGGAAAGGCGCTGGGTGTCGTAACGGTCAAGTAATCAACCAGAGCATTTCGAGAAGATTCCGCCTGTAGTTATTTCTGCCTCTGGGGTCTCGCTCTGTATATTTTAGCTTACTCTTTAATCGAGGCATACGCGACTCATTTTCGCAGCCTGACTCAGAGAATCTGTATTGGGAGTATTACTATTCGTTTGCGTGTTCTTTGGTTGTTTTGTTGAGCTCCACTCATGTGGCAAGAATTTTTTCGTTTTATTTTCATGTTTGACTTACATTTCGGTATCGCTAGCGTGATCTAGTGTGATTTACAGTCGGTTCCTCTCGTTGGTGTTTCTGGGCTTTCGCGAACAATGGAGGCGTAATTCTGTGGTGAATTTAAACTGAGCATTTTATTAGTGTAACTGTTTTGGGGCCGTTTTGGGGCTGTTGTGGTATTTGTTATGGCTTTGTTACCGTATTCTTTTTGAATGTTTGACATTTTGTAAAGCTGCGACTTTAGGTTGTTTCTGTGGTTTTCACAAATGCTCAAAAATAAAATAGAAAATCTGTTGCAACGTAAATAGTATTCGCCATCCTGGTACGATTCCTCCTATCCGTCCACCCGCCGTAGACAACAAGATAACGGAGAGAGTTCATAATAATCAGAAGTGAATACCGTGTACGTGAGTAGATATGCTGTCATACACGATATAAAATAAGAGACAGAATCAGTTTTCGAAAACAAAGAAAGTGTTTAAGCCTCTTTTGTTGGCTTCTCATAAATAGAGCCGAAGAACGAGGATATAAGACCACACCATCCACTAATGTATCCTCGGTACCTACAGTTAGTCATTGCCTCCATGACTTCTCACTGTTCTCTACCTTTTTTCATTAAAACACTCACAAACTTACTACACCAACACCAATGCACTTGAAGGTACCAAAAAAACCCATAAAACACCCAAATTCACATTTTTCTGCGAAATCGATCCCAATCTGGCCCTATCAACTGACCTTCATTAATCTCGATTTCATTTTGCTGTGGCCAAGTCGTCGTGCATGTACACGCAGGCGAGGGTTCGATTCCCTCAGCATCAACATTTCATGATGATCAAAACGGATGTGAACAATCTCTGAGTGCAGCAAACGCTACACATGGATTAAAACACCTGCCTTCCTACTGACAAAATGTTACTTTTTTGGATCATCACTTACTTCTCCCGAACATCCCTTCTTTTCTACCTCGCTCCACTATTCTGATCCATGTATTATACAGCTGATGCTAAATGTCAAGAGAAAACCTTCAGTGAGCCTTTTGCCGCCTCTTTTTCCTCTCCATCGTGGATATACGCTTCAAGTCGTCCTCACTAGGCTCGTAGATATGCCAGATCGTGTAGTGTGGCAAGCCTCCCACCCGGAACCCCATGGCTCTGGCCATCTTGCCAAACGCCTCTGTCTCGGCATGATTCCATAACGTGAACGCAGGGAAATGGATTCCTTGCCGGAAAATCTTGGCCTTGGCAAGAATCGACACTCCTCCCACTCCATCCAAGTCCACCACCTCATTAAGATCGCCGTTGGGATCTCGAATGTACGCCAAATGCACTCTGTAGGTAGGATATTCGGCGTATCCTTCCACAATCACGTCATCTTCGTCCAACGTCTTCGCGAGCTCTCGCGCAGGGTCCGACTCCATCCACGAGTTCAAGTCGTACGGCTGCTCACTGCCCAAGAACTTGGGGAGTGGTCTCCAGATGTTGGGCACCATCACGTCGTAGTCGAACTTCATCAAATCTTGAATGACAGTGCCTGGACAAGTCTCAATGTCCACGTCTCTCCAGTAGACCCACGAGTGATAGGGTTTCAATGCGCTGGACGTCAACCAGTTTCTTGCGCGTCCCATTAACTTACGACGTATACCTTGAACCTTCACGGCGTGACGGTCACTGAATCCTTGGCCAATGACCTGGCCAAAATCCTTCACGTAGATCGTGACCGATCTGAACGGCGTGCGGTAACCTGGGTGGTAAGACTCGGGCGAGTTGTAGGCTCTTTCGACGTTCTTCACGTAGTTTTCCTCCATGTACAATTGGTACAAGTCGTTTGTTCCCCTGACGTTGGCACTGCGCTTTTTGGCCTCAGCCTCAAGGAGCTGGTCGGCTAACGTGCCGTTCTGGAGCGCTACCGAGTACTCAAACACCGACTCCAACGTGGTGTCGCCGGGAGAACAGTCGGAAACCAAAAAAGCAATGTCGATCAACGAGTGGTCGTAGGTCAAATTCATGATGTTATGGAAGGCCATGGGCAAGACGTGCTCGGCATTACGCAACGGCATCAAGAAGAGCACCACGTCCTTGTTGTCGGCGCCCTGGGAGGCGCCCGAGCCTTGGTAGTCGTTCAAGTCGTAAAACTCCACCGTCTCCTTTATTATCTTGTCTTGTTCCTCCGGGGTCAAGACAACGTCTTCATCCACCAGTGCACCAGCATCACTACCTTGGCTGGGATGTTCCTTGATGACTCCGTCCTTGGTGACGGTGTATTTCTCGTGATCGTTATTGCCAAGAGCTTCGGACGATCTGATGTCCAGCCCGCGGCCGAATAACGTCCACAACAATAGTAGAAAGATACATGCTATCCAGAATATACGAATCAAACCACGCGACGGCCGTTTCGGGCGAAATTTGTTGTTGTAGCTCCTGAAGTTAGTATTGGTCACGGTGAGAATCTCTGCAATGGAAGACATGGGGGCTAGGGATGGGGATCACATACATTGGCAAGTCGGCCTTGACGGAATTGAAGAGCGCCATTTGTCGAAAAGATCGAGGATAGCGGCGAATCTGCGGTTGTGGCTGCGGATCCGCTGTAAGGTCGATAAGATAGAAATTTAAAAAACTGCCTTAGCGTAGCGAAGGTGAACGCCGCTGCTGTGTGCAGGTGGCTGCGACGTGTATGGAACTGGTAGATCGCTAGTGGACATGGCACTCTGGGGTGTATGTGGGTTTCTTTTATATTATTTTTTTTTTTTTTTATCTCTTTTTGTTGTTTTAATTTTTCCTGTTTTCTCGTTTTCGTCTGGTCGTCAATCTTTTGGTCAACATCTTTTGAGCAACTGTTCTCAACTCTATTCTTCGTGTATGATTCCTCAGAATTTCTATTCCCACCTCTATCCCTAGACAACTTCTTCTAGTCCGTTCTTTTCGGGCCGAAACCACTCTTCCCGTAGCGTTCTCCAGCACCTCACTGCCAACTCCTCGGCGCGTTTCTCGCTCTCCTCCGACTTGCCTTCAATGTAGACCTTGAGCTTGGGTTCCGTTCCCGATCCTCGACATGTGAACCGAACCGTCCCCTCTGATCCATCTGCAGCCTTGAGCACAGAAGTGATCATCTGCGAGGTAGCATCCACTGGAAGCACAGGAACTTTGTCAGCGGTGGTGGATTCATATCCAATAGTCAAGTCTCTCCACTCCACCACGCGGAAGTCTCCAATGGTCTCGGGGTAGTCTCTTCCAGCGCCGTACGATTTTCGGATGGTCTCGTTGAAAATCTTGGGTGTCTTGGCCACGTCGTCGAGCTTATAGTAGCCGTTGCACTCCTTGAACCAGCCGTATTTGGAGTAGATCTGCTCGAGTTTGTCAAGAGGATCGGTGTCACTAAACCACTTCTCGTAGAGCTGGAGCCACATGACAGCAGCCGAAATGCCGTCCTTGTCGTTCACAACACTGAACATGTATCCGATGGCCTCTTCGTAGCCGAATGGGACAAAATACCCGTCGCTTTTCAAGTCAATGGATTTGTTGCCAATCCACTTGAATCCGGTCAACGTGTCGGTGAAATTGCAGCCAACAACATCAGCAATTGACCGAAGCAACTGCGACGAAACAGTTGAGTTCACCAAATACGTTTTCGGGAGATATTCCGCAGACGTGAGTTCCTCGATAACATAAACAGCAAACAAAATACCAATCTCATTACCAGTCAATTGTCTCCACTTGCCATCACGAGTGGCCACCGCAACACTAAATCTGTCGGCATCTGGGTCATTTGCAACCACCAACTTGACACCTTTGCTCTTGGCATGCTCGATGGCCAAATCAAGAGCTCCCGCTTCCTCCGGGTTAGGAAACCGCACCGTAGGGAAATCGGGATCTGGAACAGATTGCTGGGGGACGCTATCGACGGCAAAATTGAACTTCTGCGATATTCTCTCGAAAATGTCCAACCCGACACCGTGCATTGGAGTGTAGACAAAGTCGAAGGTGATTGAGGGGTTGGATATCAACGTGGAGGCCACCACATCCACATATTGTGATGTAAGCTTCTGGTTGACTGATTTCAACTTGCCGGATTTCAACCCTTTGGCGAAATTGCCCTTGATATCCCATACATTTCTATCCAACCACGGAGCCAAGTTTTGCGTGATACTTTCGGCGATTCCAACATCGTGAGGTGGGATAATCTGGCATCCGTTGCCATAGTAGACCTTATATCCGTTGTCTTTGGCCGGATTGTGAGATGCCGTCACCATCACTCCTCCAGATGCATGATAGGTATCGATTCCAAATGGAACCATAGGTGTATGGACATACAGCTTATCGGATGCGTCGTCTGAGCTTTCGGCGTCCAGCTCGACAGACAAATTGGTCACAGACCCCAAGTAGTACACCGTGAAGTCTCTAGAAAGCGCCACACTGGCGGTGATTTCGGCAAATCTTTGCGAATGATGCCGGTGGTCGTAGCCAACAACAAGAGACGAACCCCCGCGGGCAATGAGATATTCCACCAAACCTTGTGACGTCTGCAAGATGGTGACATCGTTCATGTGGGCGAATCCCGATTCCATGGACGATCTGAGTCCAGCGGTACCAAAAGCGATTCTATTCGAGAGTTTTCTGTCCAATGTTGCGTAATCGCCGCTTTTTTGCAAGGACGAGATTTCCTGGCGGTAGTGTGGGTTGATGTCCACCTCCAACCAGTCTTGGACGAGGCGGTCTATTTTGTTTTTGTCGAAAGACATGAGAAGTAAAGTTGAAAGAGTAAGATTAGATAGGGGCTGCGAAAACTGTTGACCATACACTCTCGTGATTAATTTGTTCAGACTGATGAACAGTGCACTACCAGTATGAGTGGCTCTAGAGTGCTAGAGTTAGGCGACAGATCTCTTATCAATGTTTGGGTACATAAGGATCCAGGATTTTCATTCATTTGGGTAGATGAGGATCCACATTCGTGCAGTTGCAGAAGTTGAGTCAGACCTATGTTTACTGAACATATATATACCTAAGGTTTAAAGCCAGTCTCCTTAAAGAAGAACCAATAACATCCATTTCTTCATAGTTGACTAAGAACAGATTCACTAAGTTTGTTACTAAAAGGCATCTCCTAACTGAGAGATATTGTTCTCGCTACTCTCTAAAACAGAGCTGTAGATCCTGTAAGAGAGCCTCGAAATCTTTACAAAACCTGTGGAGAGGTAGAGAATGCGACCACGCTTAATGCGCGAAGTTAAATTACCGGGCTAAGGCACGAAGATAGTTTAAATCTAAGCACGAAGATAGTTTAAATCTAAGCTTTGTAATAGTTATATTACAAGCTTATAAAGGTGTCATGACTCAATTGATATCCGTTTGCATTCAAGATATAATATATAATACAATTTAATTCTTTGCGTGCTCGACAGCTCTCCGGGACATTTTTTCGAGTTGGAGGTCATATACTGACTCACTTCCATACAAATTATTAGCTCATCCACCTCCATCATGAATCAATACTGACCTCGTAATGAACCACGCGGTCCTTGCCCACGCCGGCAAGCTTCACCACCTGTGTATCTTGCACGGACTGTGGCGACGACTCTCCCACCAAATACTCCAACTCGTCTGTTTCAATTTGAGAGACTTGATCCACCCACAGTTTGCCCTTTTTGACGTATAAATGCACCAGCAACCTCCTGCTGTCCTTCTCGTAAGTTGTGAGCACCAGACACGACGGATCGAGAACGTAATCGAGGGGCGCCGTGAGTTCAATCTTGTGAAGCAAAGAATTCTTACGCAAATCAAAGATTTCCACCACAGACTTGTTTCCTTCTGTGGACGATGCGACGAGCCAGTATCCATTCAGTGCAAACTGAAGCTTGTTTACTTGGGGATATTGGGTGGTCATACTCGACACGTTCTCGGCGGAGGTCAAATCGTAAATCTCCACGGTTCCACTGCCTGTACCCACACCCAAAAGGACACCGTCCACATGCAAATCGGCACATGTGACCTTTTGCTCAAGCGTGCTTTTGTGGAAGATCGTCGTGTCGTCGCATAATGCCCACTCGTTGTCCGTTAGAGCAACAAAGATGGGCTCACTTGGATGCGGAAGTATGCTTGTGACTGTCTTTAACAGAAGATTTGTACGGGTGTTGCCACGCAAATCCACCACCGAGCCTTCAGCAAGCGCAATTGCCTTGAGCCCACTGGACGAATTGACCATGCCGGTCGCTGCCACACCTTCTAGGTCGAAAGTGGTTGTTTCGGGAAGGATCTGGACCTTCTGTGAAGATGCAAGCAAGATCTTAGAGCCGTCGCTGCTGGAGCTTACAGAGCGGATGTCTTCTATCGACAAAACTGGCTCGCCAGCTTTAATGTCGACCTTCAGTGTCTTCGACACTGGTAGCGAGACTTTCTGCTTCTTGTGCAATGCAAATAGCGAGTCTCGGGCGGATTTCAACAAATCCACAGGAATTCCAGCGCCAGATCCATCCACTTCTCTGCTCTCCTCCCCATTATCTTCCCCATTCTTCCCGTTTTCTTGTCCATCTGCTTCATCTCTTGTCACTGCTTCTCTCGCAAACGTCTCTGAAAGTTGCACAAGCGCTGCCTGCGCCTCGTCCCTCTCCTTGATGGCCCGAGCCGCCACTCGCACTGCCGCATCGTACTGATATAATGCCTCGCTGAGCTCTTGTCTGGCAGTGTTGAGCTGCTTCCTTAAAGTATAGGTTTCCAACGCAAGTGCATCCCATTCATTCTGGAAAGCTGCCAACATTGTGGGAATCGAGTTGAATGCCGGCGGCCTGGGCGGCGAGATCGTAGGCACGGTGGTTTTAATTTCCACCAAGTCTTGAGTCGCTAGAGGTTCGTCAGTGATGGGGTCTTTGCCGGAGGTGGCGATGTATGCCTCGACCAATTTTCTTTCGAAAATAGCACCACTTCGTGGCGACACCACAGGCTCTTTGGCCGGTTCTCCGGATAGAGCACAGAGCATTGGAGAAGATGGAGGTTTAGTTGATATTTGAGATGCGACTACATACACTCAGATGGGTGGAGCTAGGAAATGAGAAAGGAGGGGGAGAAAAGAGAATGAAAAATAAGGGAAAGTGAAAGGGGAAGGGGCAAGGAAATAATCGATGATCGAATTAGTAGTTGGAAAAAGAAATATGAATTAACGTGGACTTTGTGACAAGTGACCTCAATATATTGGTAGGTGCATGTAAGATGGAGGTCGAGGGACGGTACTTTTAATGTGGACTAACGAACCAATTGAAAGCGTTCTTGCTCAGTTGGATCTTACTTTACCGGATCCTGCTAGTCTGGATTCTGCTCAAGTATACAAAACTCAAAAATAATACATTGTTATTCACCTCTTTCTAGGGTCGTTCAATATCTATTGTCTAACGTCGCTTTGAGACGTCACCTCGCTCATAAAAAATCATTCCTAATAGCTCCCCTTATGGACATACCCCATCTCTGGCTGTGAGGAGCCCGCCCGCCGATATCTTCTCTTGCCAGAGTGGAAACATCCACAGCAGTAGCCCAAGAAAGCAAAAATAACCAAGCAGAGCGATGCAGCGGCCGCAGACCACAGGAAAGCATAATATTGCACCGAGAGCCACCCCCTGACCCCGAATCGCACCACGTTGTTATTAACTTGCTGCCTCACGAAAATATATGTTCCAGTGCTCAACCCCGATCCTACGAGCGTAACGATGCAAACGAGAACCATGAGCATAAAGCTGAGACACGAGAGACAAAAGTTTTCCGGGGAGCAGCACAAGCCAACAGATTGGAATACGAAAGAAATGAACGCTAGACACGCTCCACTTAAAATGAGCGCAAACGCAGCCACCGTGAGCCTGTTCAATAGGTCCAAGTACTGTTTCAAGCTTCCTGGAAGTCCCAAATCCTCATATGTCACCGACGACACCAACGCAAGAATCTGTGCCTCGAGTGCCTGGGTAATTGCTCCCTCTAAGGAATCGCCTGCTCCATCCACAGTGCCCTTGATCTGGTTGATGAGTTCATGCTTCAAGATGTCGAGAGGATCAAACTTGAATCCCACTTTTGGAGGCGAGCAGTAGGTGAAGTTGATGTGGTTGTTGTTGAACTCCTTTCCAAACTTACCCAAATTGTCGAGCCATTCCTCCCGGCCCCCTTTAAGATATCCACGGCAGTAGCCCCAGAATCCTACTGAATAGTAGTCGGCAATTCCCAAGTCGGTGACATTGACCGAACCAGCCAATTCGCTGACAAGCGCGTCCACATCTCCGTCAAATGATTCGGCCAAGGTGATCACGGACTCTGGGATAGATGCTGCTGATGCAAGCAGTAGCAAGTCACTCAAGTGATCAGAAGTGGCGGATGCTAGGTCTTGCATTAGAGATTGGGTGTTGACACCCGAGGTCACGGAGTTCAAGAGCGCCGCAACGTCGGAGTTTTGTCCATCTAGCGCACCCGCAATGTCTGAAGTAGCCACTCCGGCAGCAGAGGCCAAACTTTGGAGAATGTCACGTTTGTCGAAATTGGTGGTTGGCGTCGGGGTATCGGCGTCGGTCTCGAACACCTGAATGACAGGTTCTTTGATGTTGAGGTAGTGCTCGATGTTGATAAGCTCTCTCTCTGCGATGACATCTCTCTTATTGTTGGCAGTCAGGATGATCGCCGAGAGATTGAGGTTGGACACTTGAAATCCGAAGAGGTAGTTGTCGGTGAGATAGGACTCATTTTTGTACGATCCCACAAGCGACCATACTGCCAACACCAAGGCAGCAATGGTGAAGAACAAAACCGATAATCTGAAGAACATGGTTCGTATGAAGCGATTGGGAATGTTCAATGACGGAAATAATGATGGGAATAGTCAGTTGAAATCAGCTGGGAAAATCAGTGATCTGGGAAAAAGCAGTGATCTGGGAAACCAGTAAACTAGAAAAGTAATCCAGAAAAATCACTTATCCAGAAAAATCAATAATCTGAGTAGTCTGATAATAGATACTTAATCGATACGCGCAATTGCGAGTTAAGGTTCAATATCAAGATCTCCGTAGCCAGTGCAAGATATATGAAATCAAGCGACAAAATAGTTTATACCAATGAATCAAAAAGTAGCCAGATCAGTAAACCCGTTAAATTGACACCTGCGGACATTCGTCACATAAAATACCCCAGCACTGCCTGATGCCTCTATGTGCCCTGGCCAGATGGCTGGTTGCATGCTATAAAAAGATATGATGCCTTTTATGTGCCGTCCGATTGATCATGACATTTGACGGGAGCCGGTCAGCTAAATGCTTGGAGGGCCCAGGTCACTTCGCCAAGAGATTTGTGCGTAGAAGTCTGCGAGGCAGGTGCGAGGCAGGTGCGAGGCTGATGGTGGGTTGTTTGGGGGAGTCAAAGGCTTATGCCAAGTTGGGGACGAATGACCTGCGACCTGAGGTTGCGAAATGCGCAGAACAAAATGGTCCCAAAGCAGCTGTAGCGAAGTGGAGATATGAATCTGTGAGTTTGACGCGATGAAATGCTTGCCATACACCGTTGATGCTGCATTGTTGCTTTTGTGTTGCATTGTTGTTAATGTGTGGATGATTCACTGCATGATTGTCAACCTCTGTTCCTGCGGATGCAACGTACCGGGGCCATAAGCCTTAATGGGTAACATTAGAAAGCTGAAATTATTCCCCAGCCAAATGGCCATTCCTAGATTTTTCTCAATATTTCTCTTTGCAGTCATCATACTGTGAATACGCCGCCTGCTCCTAGCAAGCTTCTTGTATGTTTCCTGGAGAACTCCCTCGAAGAATCCAATTGTTCCAAAACTAACCATCAACAGACCAGTGAGATGCATACGCCTTCCCCCGTTGACTGTGTAGACTTTAGCATAGCCTCATTTCTTCACGTCGAGAACCGAAAATCCTCATATTAGTGAGTAACCGAGTACTTTGTTATCAAAGAATTCACTATAATACCTGGGACTCCATCAACGGCTACGTTAGCAGTCTCGTGCCCGAATGCTGAGAGGATCTCTCTTGTGCCACACCTTACACATCAGAATGAGAAAGTAACGTAGTTTCTGTCATTCCGGTGAATCTTTTCCTGAGTGCAATTCATTGGCGTTGACGAAATTCTCCCCATTACTTTAAAGAATATTTTGCAAGATATATCAACAGGAGCCACACTTTGCTTGCCTAACTTCAAAGCCATGGACCTAAGCACCAGGGGTTAATAGAATTATTACCGGATATGCGGTGCTGAAGATGCAGTGGCATAATCGGTTTGAACAACTTGTCCGTGAATGTGGCTGAGAGGGAATGTAATGAGGTTGACAGGGTCTGTACAGTCAATAGTTGACAAGAGAAAGTTGACATACTTTGCATTTCGTTCGGTCGTTAAATTCACTCCTCAAGGTGATCTAGCTCGTCCAAGAGTTCTTTCTCCAACTCATCAATATCGTCAGCGGTACGCGGGCGCTTGCTTGGCACCTCAAGAGCATCATCGGCGTCTTCGTCTTCATCTTCCTCTCTCCTGGCTCTCTTGCGTGTGTAGAGACCCTTGACAAACGACTCTCCATTGGCTTGTCGCAGCTGTGCGTCTTCTTCATCGCTGTCGCTTTTTTCAGCTTCGCCATTCTCTTCACCGTCTTCGTCGTCTTCGTCACTAATGCCCGCTAAGAAATCATCCACTTCGGCACTGGCATCATTGAAGTCGTACTCTTCAATTGACGAAAGAGACCCCTCTCTGGGCCGTTGCGGTGGCCTCGAGCTGTTTCTCAAATTGAGTTCCTCAAGACTCTTTTGATACTTTTCCACATCTCGATCGGAAACGTACCAGTCCTGTTCAGGCACCTCAATCAAATAATCATCTTCGCTAACGTGCTTCCATTGGCTCAAACATGCAAACAACCAGTCGGGGTTCACAATCGTCACATTTGGTATCGTCTTCTTGGCCACACGTACTTTGAGGGTAAGTCCCGGTTTCATCAATGTCGCGGCTGGATCTCGACAGACAACATGAGTGACATCCGGGAACACTTCATTGGTCACACGGACACCAAATTGGCGACACCAAATAACAATGTCAGCACTATCGATATTCATGCCCAATGGCAAAATGCCCGAGAAAAGAATATTTATGCCCGAGAGACGCGTGGACTTCAACTTTGGAATGATAGTGGTAAGATCAGGACGTGCAATCCGGCCCTGATTCAGCACATACCTCTCATAATCAGTATAGTACTCCGAGTGAATCCTCTCCAATGCAGTCTGTAGTGAATAGAGCTCGGTATCGTCATCATAAAGAAGGTTTTCTTCCTCCTCCTCATTCTTGCCTTTAGATTCTGGAATTGGAGAGTCCAGCTCACGATCGTGGATGATCTTGTCCAAATCGTGTTGAAGCTTGGCCAATGGCCGGTCGTGTTGCTGCTGCTCGAGCGACTGGCTTCTTGTGATCAGCTGCTCCAAGAGAAGGTTCTTATTATTCTCGCCGCCGCCGAGCTCTAGAATTCTATCAACAGGCGATGACGCTTCTGTGTCAGATTCTGGGGCCTCCGACTCGCTATTTTCTCCTTCAGGAGACTGAGATATATCTTCCGATTCGCTTTCGGATTGGGCTTCCTCCATGGCCTCCAAACGGGCAATTGTCTTTCTTTTCTTTGTGGGACCCATCAACTGGCCGTACTTCTTCGGTAGGAAACTCAGGTTGATATCGCCGATACCCACGAAAAAGTCGTAAGGCACCACCTTCAACAAATTGGCCTCCCATTGCCACACGTCCCCTCTGTCGTCGATTATTACAACCATGGACTGGTCCACGGGGAAAAGTCTCTTCAAATTCTTGTGAGTAAGCAGCCCACTCTCGTCTCTGCTCAAGATTCGGTCGCCAAAGTACTCACCTTTGGGGTCTATGATGTTGGCAATTGCTAGTGCGTAATTTCGAGTGGCCATGGTGTAGATATGGAGTTCGTAAAGTTTTGATACACGGGCAAGAAACTCGGCAAGCCCGGGCCGGAGCTTGACGTAGTACCAACACTTTGATGGCGGCGGCCGCGGTCCTGCCCAGCCAGGAGGAACTACGGGCTCTTCTTCAAGACTGAACGACCTCACGTCTTTCACAAACGGGTAGTTGGGGTTCTGCGGATCGCGCTGCCACTCCCCGACGGTGGGGTCCACCGTGGCCTGGATGACGGTCTGGTCCAAGTCCACCACCAAAATAAGCTTCTTGTCGGCCACCAAATTCTCAGTTGTGCTCTGCTCGATCTTTGTCGCCTCGTCAAGCGAGATCCGGAGCCCCGTGTTGTCGTGCGACATCAGAATGGTGGCACGGTCCTCGTAGTTGTAGCCCGTATAGTCTTTTTCGTCCTCCACAGCCTTGCCACAGAGGGCACAGAGCCCTCCATATTGGACGGTGTGGGGACATGGCTCTTGGACGATACAGAGCTGTACGCCGCTATGGGCAATCTCGTCGTTGACGCTGACCTCTATTTCGGTGACCTCGCCCTCAATTGGCGATTCAAACGTGCCAATTCGTTCCACTCTGATTGTTGGTGGATTGGCTTCTTTCAGATTGGGGTCCTCCTGGTAGTCCCAGTAACGGTACTTGAGTAGCGTGGTGTGCTTTTTGACCTCATCGCCGAGCCGACACATCACCGCCGTGACGGTGACGGGAAAGGGAACGGAGGAAGGTAGTGAAATGGAAGTCATTGTGGGGAACCGTGTTTCTATGGAAAATTGTTGGCTGAGCGGGGAAAAAAGGCTGGCCCAGGGTGTGTAAAATGTGGCGCTGCAGCAATTATTCTCGTTCAGGAGACTTTGTTCGTTCAATGGCGTCTGGCGATCTGTTTACAGTAGATTTGATATTCAGCAATGGGATGTGTTTTTGTTTGGAGACGGAGGTACGGGTGTGCCCGGAGCCATTGAAGTGCCACTGTTCGGGATACTACTTAGTGTCTTTATCTCTCGAGAGAAGTGGTCTCTCGAGATACCGCCTACGGGTCTTTATCTCGTAGTCATCATTCGTAAATTTCTATATATCTTCCAAGTCCTCGTCGGACTCCGCGTCCTCGGAATTCCCACCTCTGATTTCGGCCTCATTGAGCACACTGTCGATCTTGGACCCGAGATCGTCTTCGTCCATCGAGTCCGCCGATGGAAAATTGTTCTGTGGCCGAATGTCGTTGGTTGCTATTGCCTCGGCGGTTCCGTCATTGCCATTTTCGCCATGCCCATTGCTCAAATTCTCGGGCTCCCGTGGTTCTTGATCATCAAAGACTATATCGTGAGGCTCATCGCCGTCTTCGTCGCTGTCGTCCAGTAAATTAGCAGCCGGATTGAACGCAAAGCCAAATTCAAACGCTCCGTTTTGTGCCTCTTGCTCCTGCTCACGTCTAACCTTTTCTTGCTGGAGTCTCGCAAGTTTCTCCAATTTGTGCTTCTCGGCAACCCGCATCGCCATCATCACTCGCTTGAATCCGTCTTCTAGGTATCCGTTGAAATATTCGACATTCTCCAAGTTGGGCTCGCTAGTAGCGTAGCATGAAAATAGTTTTTCTGCCCTCATGTAGATGTTGCGCAGGCGCTTTTGCCTTCTTCGTTCGATAGCTCGCAGTTGGGCCTCTTTGATACGTCTCCGCTTCCGGGCATAGTCAACAAAATCAAATCTATTATTGGATGTCACGGAAGACATGGGTTCGATAGCTTTGGATGTTTCCACGCCTTCGGCCCCCTCGTCCTCAATCTCGGCTCCTTTGGCCAGCCCGCCACTTTTGCCCCCGTTGGTGATCTGTTCAAAAGGAGCCTCCGATGGGTGTGACTCCTCGGTGCCACCAATTTTCTCCAGATATTCCTTCTCAATCTCGTCTGTTGCATCCTCCTTTCGTTCAGCTAGTTCTTCTACCTGCGCATCCTCCTTGTCATCTTCCTCTCCCTTCTCGCCACGCTTTTCTCCCTTTTCTTCTTTCTCCTGCTTCTCGTCTATCTCCATAGTCGGAGACTCCACGTCAGTTCCATTCTCCCCACTTATGCTCATGATATCCTCCTCTTCAGACTCCAAATCTGAACTCACCTTGATGTCTCCCTCGAGCGTATCAATCCATGTGTTGTCGTCGTCGCCCATCAACTTGTACAATGACTTTTCATTGAGCCTCGACTCCTCCGCTAGCTTCATTTTAATCTGCTTCAAATCGGTAAGGGTCTTCATGTAACTTCCCGTGTTCTGGTAGGTGAAATCTGGGGGCAAGTCGGGAAAATAGCTCGGAATATATTTGCGAGGCTCAGATTGGCGAGGCACCAAAGCAGCAATCTCATACTGCTCGTTGGCATGGAACACTAGCGAGGGGTCGTCTTTCTCCAACGTGTACTTTTCTGCATTAAACTCCGCCAAAACGGTATCCAATCGGCTTCGGAGTTTCGAAGAATATTTCTTGACTTCGACCGGAAGTTTCTGCGTCCGTTCATACTCGCCGTACAAGTCGCTCATTGGTATGTTATTGGTCAGAAAACACATTTGGAGATCGCTGACTCCAGCCCTATGGTGACGCTGGACCTCGGTGAAATTATGGAGCAGCGAGATGAGATGGTTCATGTAGCTCGTCGATAGGTCGGCAAGTTCGTCGACGAATTCCTCGGTGAATGCTGGCGTGTTTGATGAAGACTTGACAATCAATCCAACGTACTTGCGGAACTCGAAATCCACCGGATCCATCGACGCAGTGGTGCTGGCTGGCGGATTTAAAAGGTCTTTGTAGGGACCAAGATTTCTGTTCAATGGCGGAATATAGTCAGGCTTGGGCTTTGGCTTTCTTTGGCGACCCTCCTTCTCCAGTCTCTTCGGAGGCGCCTCTTTGGTGACGGAATCTCTTCGAGAAGCATTTCTTGTGCGATGAGCAATCGTCGTCTCGGGCATATCGGCTTTTCCAGATTCCTTGGACTCTGCCGGCGGTTTAGTCATGAGAGAAAGATTGTAGTATTGTGAGGTTTGATAGTTGTTGACTTGTATGCAGTAGGGTTACCTGAGAGTATGGAGGTGGAACCTGGAGAGGAAGATAGAGACCTGATGTGATTTTTTTTTTGCCTCATTAGAAAGAGGGTTAAAAACTTCTAGTTCATAAATCATGTACCTAATGAGGTTTTGATCCCAATTTGAAACAGTACGAATAATGTCTTGGTCATCTACAGCAAATAATACTTCTTGTAATAGATTGGTCGACACCAGTGTATTTTTGATCTTTAATGTTCTTCTCACTCAGTTCTAGAGCAAATATTAATCGTATTAGGTAAGCCCTGGCTACTATTTAAGTGGTTCATTTTTCGCTATCTTTATAGGAATTAACGACGTTTTCTTGGCTCGAATACACTCTGTAAACTATCACACTTTCAATAATACAAGACTATCATATTCAATAGTTTTTAACTTATAATTATTAAAATAATCTAATATGTATTTAATTTTTTTAATCCGTTGATTCCCAAATAGATATACTATGGATTCATCATAAAAAATATCAAAGTTGTGTTGACCTTGCGATCTCACCAAATTAGAAGGAACGTCATGACCCTTTGAAACATCTTCGATAAGATAAACTTCAGGAACAAATGTCTCATTAGGGATAGTGTAGGAAGAGATACTTCCAGGTTATTCTTACCAGGAGCATGGACTTAAAAACGATTGACAATTGTTCATCGAGTGTGAAAACCATTGGAGTTTCTGACATGAATGCCTGGATTGATAATTCCTCAAAGTACCTGACATGATGTGTCTGAGCTTGTGTTTTTCCAAGAACACAATCTTCAAATTAAGATACTGAGAGACCTTGGTCGCTTGTCAATTGACCTGGCTTTGCGTAATTTGACACACTGAGTCCGTGTTCTTGGACCTTACGGTGTTGAACAAACGTACTGTCATCAGATCAAAAAATTCTTGTCTATTGGGTAAAGCTCAACAACTATTTTCGTACGGTTTGGCCTCCAGAAACTTGTAGGACCATTCTTTTTGGAGTCAGAGGCAAGATCACTAAAGTTGGAAGTTACATTCCATTCCAGTGAACCCAATATTCCAGGAAGCAATTGCCGAGGATTTTGAGGCAAAAGAACTCGATTTTACTCTTTTCCTGCCCTATTTTACCCTTCTCCGCCCTCTATTACTTTTCCCGCCTACTCCTCCTTCTCTACGCCTGCGCATCCCATCTACTCATAAAGCTCCATTATACTAAAAGTTTCCCGACAACAAAAACTCCACGGCACCCTGGACATTGCCGCCGCTTCTCCTCAATGCTGCCACATTCTGGTCAAAGTCGAAGAATCCCATGTCGTTGAGCTGGCCCAACTGGCTCTCGTATCTTACTTCTGGTGGTCTGTCGTCCTGCGGCGCAGCACCTCCTCCAGCTCCTCCAGCTCCTGCACCGCCAAACAAGGCAAATGGGTCCACGGGCGGCATGCCGTTAGGGAACATCGAAGCGAATGGGTTGGCGGCTCCTCCAGCGGCACCACCTGGGGCGCTAGCAGTGTCTGTAGAGGTTTCTGCTCCGGGTGCAGAGTCTCCTCCTAGCGTAGGGTTCAGGCCCGGAGCGGGGAACGACCCGCCGGTGGATGCACCGGCCTGTTCACGGCTCATGTTCATCATGGAGCGCAAAGTGTCTGGGTTCAGAAGCATGGCACGAAACATAGGAGATTGGAGCATGGTGCGCACCTGGGGCCCCATGGCACGCAACTGAGGGTTCTGATTGATCATGAAATCCAACATCTCGGGGTTCAGCAACAACGCGTTCATCTGCTCCTGAAACATCGGGCTCGACATCATGTCGTTCATCTGGTCTGGGTCCGGAAATGCCCCCATGCCTCCGTCGGGCCCAAACATCGACGCCGAGGGCAACTGCGTGTAGCCAGCATATCTAGCGCCGGTCAAGTCCGCCAACGGGTTGAATGAGCCTTGGCCGGCGGCAAGATTGGACGGCACCGACCCAGAATTGGCGGGAGAAGCTGCTCCTGTGGTGGAACCAGTAGGAGATGCGGAGCCGGTGGCCGCCTCGGCCTTTGGAGCAGCACTTTTGACCAAGTGGATGGTGTGGCCGTCTTGGATCTTGTAGGAGGCGACGGTTTCGGTGTCCTTCAACACTTTTCCGCTGTAAATCAACCGTTGTCTTTCTGGGGGAACATCGGCCTCGGCAGAAATGATCACTTTCAAGTCCTCGATGGTGGACGACGCGTCCACAGTGACCTCGTATTTCTTATCGCCGGATGACTTGATATGTACTTTCATGGTGGACATGAGTAGGCGGGTTGGTGGCGGAAAGAGAAATTGAAGTTGGTATCGGTATTGGGTAGATTGTGATCGTCGAGACTGTGTGCCGGTTTGCCATTCCACCGTCTTCTATTTGGATGGGAGGGCCCAAAGGCTGGGAAAGTGGTTGAAGGGGAATTAGGTGAGTAGAAGAGGAATGGAGATTGAGTAGATTGACTTTTTTCCGTTGGAACCGCTATCGTCTGGATTCGTCGTGGGGACTGTGGGCTCAGAGTAGATTTGGGAATGCGAGGTGCAGATTCGGGATCATGGTGAGAAGCATGGATTGGGGTGGTTTGGGCCTTTTCATGGCAATTATAGGTTAATCATAGGCTCGCATTGACGGGGCGGATCCGGTTGACTGGATTTTATGGGGTGGATTTGACGAGGCGGATCTGGTGGGGTGAATCTGGTGGGGCGGACTTGGTGAGCACCTTGAAAACGAGAAATGAACATTTGATGACAGAAGGGACATAAACAGACATGTGCGTTTTGGCTGATTAGTTGTCTCTATAGACTCGTAGTGAGACCTTTTCGGGGTAATCTGGACTCTTTGTGATAGAACGTTACTCCCGGTTAGACTGCGAGACTTCCACAGTTCAAGGCTTCCACAATAATATCTCTCACATCACTGATTCCAATCTTACTTTTGCCTGTCAACTCACAAGATTTATATCTCTCAAATTACTACATTTGTATCGCTCAATTTACTACATTTATATCTCTACTTACTAGATTTGTATCTTACTAGATTTGTATCTGACTCGATACCACTTTATTCCTAGATACTACATAGAAAATTATATTACTTAGTTCGGTCATCCACTCAACATGATGCCAATTTATTCTTCAGAGATAATGTCGGCCGGAGCTATTTGAAACCAAAAATACAGAAGCCAAGAAGAAACAGAAAAATAATAAGAATGTCCACCATTGGAATACAATAGTAATAACAATGGATCATTTGGTAGGTCATAGCCTCTCATGGGAACATTTTGCACCCAGACTAAATCCGAACTACACTCCATTTCGAACAGAACTTCTTATTATCTTCATGTCAAACGGACTTTTCATTACACTCACGTTAAACGGATCTTTTCATTACGTTCATTTCAATCAGATCTCTTATTACACTCATGTCAAACGGATCTTTCATTATCCTCCATATATAAAGTCGCTTAAGAATTGAAGAAATGCAATGGGTGGACAGAACCTACTTGCTCACCTCGACCTTCCACCCGCAGTCTAAACAGCTATATGCCTCTTCGCCATCTTCAAAAGTAGTCTTCCCTTTTGTCTGCATCAATGACCACTCGCCCTTGGCGGGAATCTTCTTGCACTCGTCGTTAAGACATCTCGCTGATGTCTTTTTGTATCTCAAACCACACGAATTGCACAATTGGCCCTCCTTGATCGACCACGAAGGTCTCCAGCACGGAGACTGGTCCGATCCACACGAGATGCACAGTCTGAGGGCGGAATGGCTGGCCCGAGGAGGCGATCTCATCAATTCCGATCTAGTCTTGTCCTTGACAGATGGCGGAGTGATGGGAATGAATCTGGTGCGCTGCAGCGACAACTTCTTCTCCTTCTTTGACGGAGACGAAGGCTTGTACTCGAAGCTTGCGTCTGGAGTCACGTATGCCATGGGAGAGAGCTGGGGGACGCGGGAGGGTGACGAAGATGCCACGTAGTTATAGTAGGGCTCTCTGGTGGGCCATTGTGATGTGATATTGTTTGGTAGTTGATGAAGTTGGTGGTCATGATGAAGCTTTTGGTGGTGAGGAAGCTTTGGGCGATGGAAGTGCTGATGCTGGTGATGTTGCTGATGCTGGTGATCATGATCTTGATGGTGGTGATCTTGATCTTGATGGTGGTGATAGTGGGGCTGGTGACTCTCAGAAACTGTGGCCTTGGGAGAGTAGTCTGACTTGTACAACGGATACAATGGCTGTGGTGCAACGTACTGCTGTGGCCTGGAAAGCTGAATGAGCGATTGTGCCAACTCCAAGTACTCCGGGTACCTCTCGACGTCAGTCAAGTACGTCTTGTTGAGGTAGGTGTAGTTTGACTCGTATGGGAAGTTGATCTTACGCTCGGCAAGCGCAGGCAACGCCTTGGAGCTCACGCGGGCGTCGAAATTGGGTCTTTCGCTCGATGCAAAATCGTGAATCGGGGGCAATTTCTCGCCATTGCCGGGCGGTTTCACAGCCTGTTTGCTGGAAGCATGTTTTTCCAAGTAACTATAGTTGGACAAGTTGAACAGTGGCTTGGAGCTCCTGATGGAGTCCAACAAACCGTACCTCCAGTTCTCATCGTTTGGCTTGTATGTGTCAAAGTAGTCGAGCGACACCGTGGGCACAATGCGCTTGTGGATCCTAGTAGGCAGAGTCAGAATTTCACTCAAAGCATCGCTGAGGCTAGGCAATGTGATGCGGGCGGAGTGTTCACCGGACAACTGAAAGGGAGGAAATTTCAGCCTTGACGACGCGGGGTCCGAAGGGAAGCTAATAGACGGATGCAACATCGATGGTGGAGATGGTGGAGCAGTTTTCGATCTCTTGCTTGGAGGAGAATCTAGTAGAGACTCCGAGTCATTGGCACGGTCACTATAGGAGCGTTTCTTGACGTACTGAGAGTCGGAGAATCCTGGAGGACTGCGAGACGGCCCATTGTTGAGTTGGGTGGTGATGCTTGATTTAAATTGGGCGAGCAATTCGTTGAAAGGAGTCGACCCGGAATGAAGGCTCCCTCTGGAAAACGAATTAATTTGATCTCTGAACATACCCGATTGGACAACACTCATAATATCTGGTGAGGGCTTGAGGCGAAGTGTCAACGAAGAAATGATGGTTGCAAAAGCTGAAGGGTCAATTTAGCGATTGGAGCAGCGACCAGAGTGAAATCTTTTAGAATGGAAATCGAGGTGCGGATGGCTTGGACTGGACGTGATATGGTCGGGCAGCTTGTGAAGTATTGAGAATGCCGGTGAAATTCTCAGGTGGTCAACTAATGGAGAATCCCAAGAATTAGGTAGATGAGCCAGAGACAAGAACTAGGTGGATGAGCCAAAGATTAAAATAGCAACAAGAGATGATTATTCTCGAGCGAGCAGCAAGGAAATGACTAAAACCGTGGAATTATGGAATCCGGAAAGCACTGTAGATGGAAAAATCGTTGGTCAGGGAGGTGAAATTGGCGTCGAGGGACAGCAGAAGTTGAAGTCAGGAAATTAAAGCGAAAGTGAGCGACCAAACAGTGGGAAGCAATCAGATAAGCCAAGAAAAATAAAAACCCACGTTAATAATGACCGCTCACAGCTATATATGGGATCAAGCAGATCAAGGTACCGATCAAGGAAGTGCTGGTGAGCAGCGACCACCTGGGATGGATCGGAAAATAGGGTACTGGAGCATGCCGCATTTAGCCAACTTGCGGCCCAAATAGGCAAAACCCCAGCCGTCTTCCCATTTAACTGCGAGCCGGCGCGGCGACCTCGCATCTGGCTGCAGGCAGGTTGCTGGTCGAACCATGCAAGAGCGCGACAGAACGATGGTAGACCATTTAACTATGTGAATTTGCTGGTTGAGAAGAAAAGTGCTGGCGGCTTCAGGGGATGAATTCCATGTTGGCGGGCGTGAGCTGAGACGAGAGAACGCCGTGGAGCTACGCGAAGAAGAAGTCTGGCACCCATAGTGAGAGGAAAGGAAACGTAGTTGAATGGATGGGTGTAAGTGAATGGAATTGCGTAAATGAATGGATGGGTTTAGTTGAATGGAAACGGGTAAGTGAATGGAAACGGGTAAGTGAATGTTGTCTTGGATTATATTACGTCTACCATGGCTCCAGAAATGATTTCGCATGAAATGTAGACACCTTTACTCATGGTCCAGATACAGGCAGATACGAGTGAATATCTCCGGAATACTTCCAGAAAACTGAATATCGCCCGATTCGTCATCTGATCGACCAGCTTGATAATCTATCGATTCTACGCATTTGATCTCGATCTGTGCTGGCTTTGATTATTACACACTATTCACGCGCCTTATTCTCTGCCTTCTGTTCTCCTTCTTGCGCAACCATACTACCTGCCACTCCGCCAGCAATATGGCCTGCCCCTCCCAACCCGAGGGCGTCCGCCACTTTATTACCTCCAATTGATCCAGCAACGGAGGTCGCGATGTTTTTGGCCATTTCTGATTTGTCTCCTGGCATTTTCGATGGCTGGCGATAGTGGTTGCTACTCACTATTTGTATCTTCTAGGTTGTGTGCCCGAGGCGGTGCTCGCTTGCTGTCACAGCCTAGTCTTTGTTAAGAGATTCGGCCGTGATGTCATAGGCATGTGAAGTGATTTGCGAGAACAATGTAGATGGCTGTCAAGCAAGGGTATTGCATGACGAACAACTCGCATATGACTCCACAAGATGACTATTGCGTCAGGGATTCAGTAGCCAGAGTTCTAGACAACTCACTGGGTTTCAATAATACGAATTGATGAGATAAAAGTTAGTTGTTTCGGTTGCTTTATGTCTGTTGGCAGAATTGCTGTTTTCGGTCTCAATATTGGTCTAGTTAAAACTATTGATTGGTCGAGTTTCTTTATTGGTCCGGTTTCTCTGTCTGATACTATGCTACAATGGACGACTCTAAGCAGAAAATGCCAAATCTGACGTTGGCAGTCGTAGGATCTCCATTTCAATCATTTTGACCGCCATTTCAATAATTTGACCCCCACTTCAACCTTCTTTACCTCCATCTCCCATCACCCCCACATCCTACTCCAACAGTCTTCCTCGCTTGATGCAGTACTGTAAAATTCGTTTTATTTCATACCTCCATGAATAACCAGGATCCATGTACGTAAGTTCCCCGTGTATTTCTCCAGTGTTGGAGCTAACTCGACTCTAGCGCAGCCAATCGAGCCGTTTTTGAAGAAGCTCTTGGCCTCTTTGGACCTCCAGTACTTCTCGCTGGCTCCACAACCTCAACCACAATATCCAAACGTCGAGGCCTACGCCACGCTGTTTGCCCAACAGTTGAAACAGGCTGCGGCCATCATAGTCAACGGAAATCCTCTAATTCCGGAGCCTCCCACCAACGATGCTCGCTTGGAGTTCCAGAAAAAGTGGTTGGCCGCACCTTTAACAAACCATCTCATGAGCTCATTCGACTGCCATCTTGTGCCTGGGACCGGGCTCTACACAGTGATTGTCAACGGGAAAGTCCGTTTTGATGAGAGTGGACGCTCTAAACTCGGCGAAACTGCCGATTTGCTCCAGCCACAAGTGCCAGCTAAGCCGAGACCGGTTTGGGGACCGTGGTTTGGTTTCAATCTCAACTTGGCAGTGGACGAGGTCGTCGCATCTAACAGCGATGCTCAGACGGTCAATCTGTTCGATTACAGAATTACCTTCAAGCCTCACGATAGTGTGGTCAGCATATAAAACAGTCGCTCTTGTGAGAGAAGCAGATCTACAAAAAAACTAATAGACGAATAACTTTTTAGCTATTGATGTTGGGTGTAGATATCAGACTTGGTTGCTGGCAACGTAGTCATTGAGAAGAAGCCCCAAGTACTTGCTGGAGTACAACTCCACCTCGGGAAACTTGTAGCCAAGCTGCTCGACAGCCTCTTTGACGTTGGGAGCGATGAAGCTGTAAAAAACCACATCCACAGGAGCATTTTTCGACGAAGACTTGAGCTCCTCACTCTGCACAACGTTTGGAATGGGATAGTTGATTACAGCTTTGTGGGGGGTGTCGTCGCCGTCATTTCCAAAGTCGTCTACGGTGACGTAGCCTTTTGTGAGCTTTTTGGAGGCCAAGTCGGCCACAGCCTGAACAATGCCGGGGTAATTCAAGATTTTTTGTTCGGAATCAAACATTCCTGCCGTTGCCAACTTCCGCTGATAGCGTTGATGTGGAGGCTTCAAATAGTCCCCGGCTCCAGCCTCAGAGGTCATAATGAACTGCTTTCTATTAAGAAGCGGAGCAATCTGGATAGCCACATGTTTGGGCAAAGTCACCTTCACCCAGTCGTTCTGGAACGGCGATATGATGTAGTGTGTATCGATGGTATAGGGGCCCTTGTACAAATCGTAGCGAACAGAGCCCGTATTTATGATGATAAGTCTCTGGTCATTCACAGTTACGTTTTCATCAGGCTTGAGCAGCGGAATCACCTTTTTCGTGAGTAACCGGAAGAGATTTTTGGGGTGAGTAAGTGGCACGTAGTCCATGTAGTAATTTGACTCTTGAACGTATCCGATGGGCTTGTCCAAATCCAATTCCCTTCTCGCCGTCTCTATCAATTGCTTGGTAGCTGCTCCATCATTTGTGTCAAAGTCTTTTGATTGCACTCCGCTGTGAAAGATGAACAGCTGTCTGTTGAAGTCGAGATAGGAGCGGAAATAGCGAGACTTGAGGTCGAGATCGTCGTGGGTCATGTTGACACTCAAGAAACCGACCGTCTCACAGAATCTGCCGCTCTGAAGGCCCGTGGACGTCTCGTCATAGACGGCAAAGTCTCGGATATGGCTGTGACCACCAAAGTACTGGATTTTGGCGTTCGGATAGCGGTCTCTCAACTTGGCATGAAGAAACCCGACCTCGCTCCAGCGTCTATCGACGGGAATGTGCCCAACCATAACCACCAAATCCACCGATTCCGGAGGATATTCTTCCAACACATCGTTGAACCACAGTTGATGGATAGCTTCGGCAATTGGGGTGACTTTTGTTTTGGAGTTGTATCTGGTGAAATCAAATAAGAACGCAAACGAGAGGACTCTTTGCTTCTGGACTTCCGTGGTGAAGTACTTGTATTTGCGGCCAAAAGGCGTCCATTCTCCATCCTTCAAATACTCCACATTGGAGCAGATATAATTGTCGCCAAAGTGAGGCACCACCACGTCTGCCTCCTGGTCGGAGTTCTCGGCCAAATACAATTCGTGGTTTCCAATAGTGACGATATCATAGTGCTGTTTCATGAAAATCGGAAGCGATCTTGCTCCGTTGGGCACCGTGATGTCCGATAGTCCATTTCCATCGTGTCTGTCGCCGCTATCTACAAGTAGCAAGTCCTGGCCATTCAGATGGGCCAAATTCCTCATATGGACGGCAAACAGCACAAAGTCGCCCCAATTTGCGCTGTAGATTGCCTGGTTCAAATGGCCCGAGTACCATCCATGAGTATCTGTAGTGTGGAGGAAATTGATATCCCGAAAGGTCAATTTACGGATTTCACCGTCTGAGAGAGCGAATACGGCACTCAAGAAGAATACCAAGCCAATGAACCTCACAAACATGAAGCAGTAGGTGTAGCTGGCAGTTTGTGATAGTGGATCGATAAGATAGTGCTTGTGGTTGGATGCAGGTGTGACGTGCAAGGTGCCCCAGCTTCTACAAAATTTATATGTAATATGTATTAATTTGCTAGTGTTACACTTAATTTGTCAGTGGCACACTTACAAACCGCTCTGGGCTCTTCTTCTGTCACGCTCCTCAGTGATAGACAACTTGATACCCTTACC
>JAJLRO010000051.1:0-73917 GCA_030566995.1 Sungouiella tsuchiyae
AGCACTTTTGCTTCGTGCATCAGTCTCGAAAGGAGCGATGATCTTGACCCTTTTCTAAATGCTCTTTCGGGAGACTTAGTCTTGGGTGGGTGCGAGTGGCTGTCTGACAAGTTACTTGATTCATTGTATGGATTTTCCATACAACGGGTCAGTGACTATAATCGACTTATGTTGTGGTGTCGACCACCTGTAGATGTTGCTTGACGTGTTCGGTGACTGGCAGTAGATTCAGACTTGGTTTCGTATTTCTGGTCAGGACGTTTTTGGCTGAGTTTATCTCTTGCCTAAGTTCTTCAGTCCCGATGAATCGGTGATTCTGGTTTACTCGAGGTCTACATGCTGTTCTGCTCGTAATTTTGTTATGATTAAAAGGCATTCAGACTGCCTCTGCACCCGTAACCTTGGGTGGGAATTCATACAACTTGTAATAGTCTACCACCTGGCCGTTCAAGTTGTTTTCACCATCGATTGGCAAAAAGAGTAGATTTCTCCATTCTACATTGCCAATAAACCAGAAATCAAGCCAGTTTTGCTTCCATCCAAAATCGGTTGGAATGTTAAATCTGTCGATCGATGCGTAACTCTGAGTATTAGCAGTCCTCAGGAAGATGGAAAGCGCAGCCATCTTGATTGTTAAGACGAACTGATCCAACCCAATCAACCTGGAAAACGTACCAAACCCATGGTTATGCGTGTGTGCATGTGTTGTAGGAGGCTCTGGAGCCGGTGGGCCATTAGGTCCCTCGAAATCTCTGGGAACAGTCGAGTGGTTGTACATGGGACTTGACATGGTGTCGTTCAACGAAGTGAACTCCCAAGATGTGAGTCCCTTACAGATCTGGAACGTTTGAACAACACAGAGGAACGAGAGCCACACGAACTGGAACCAACACCAGATGGTTAAGTTGAAGAGGAAATGGTTGTTGTAGAACCCCACACAGAGGCTTTCGGAGAGAAAGTGGCACCTGTCTTCGAAATCGCTTTCGTAGCCCAACTTCTCCGATTTGACTTCGAAATACTTTGCAGCCAGAAGGTTGAAGAGAGGAATAGCGATTGTCAATGCGTAGACAAATGTCATGAACAACTTGTGGTTCCTCACTCCAATATCGTTGTAGACCCATGGACAGTAATGGTCGAATCTAGCAATGAGTCTATTGTTGAACTTGGAGTACTTTGATCTAAGTGGTTTGCGGACAAAAGTATTGACACAGAAGTGTTCAGTGTCGAATTTGCCCAATGCAATCAAATCTTCGATCTGTTCCCGGACTGTAGCCGAGTCAGAAGGTTCAGGCACATATCCAGGGTTGATGAACATTGCCTTGAAGAAGGTGGCCGAAAAGATTCCAATTATGAAAGCGAGAAAAACGCTTTGCAAGAACATTTTGGTCCAAACCCAAGGAAGAACTGTAAATATCCACAGTAGAATGCACCAAAAGGCAGTGGCAGAAAAGACTCCAGCCATGAGCGGCGTTTTGAACATGGGTCTATCCTTGACCATGTACATGGGTACCACAAGCTTGTGCAAGACCAACCCGGCAATTCCAATCACTAAACCAGACAAGAAGAGCTTGGGGATCGCTAGACCATCTGCAAAGGAGCAAATATAGAGCATCGCAGGAAGCACCACATATGGAATGAAGAAGGTAATGAGCTTTGCGGTTTTCGGGGTGAGAATGTGGTGGCTTGGCTGCCAGTTGAGTTTTGGGTCTCTGTCTGCCTCCTTCAACACCTGCAACCAAGTATTTTCACAGTTCATGTCCTTGGACACGGCAAACGAGTCCTTGCCCTTGTCGTTTTTGGCAAAGATGTCTGACAGAGCTTCGAGAAGCGCCGCCATCACCGATTTGTAGCCTCGGATGAACGACCAGTGCAACGGAGTCATGAGCGACTTGTCCACTTTGTTCACATCAGCACCGTACTTTATCAACGCATTTACACTGAGGATGTCTCCCTGGTATGCAGCCCAATGCAAAGGCGTGCACTGGATGCCATCGGCCTCGTCGATATAAATTTTTTTTTTCCCCACCACACAGTTGAGCAATAAGTACACCACCAATGTGATGTTGGAGCTATGCACAGCAAGATGGAGAGCATTATACTTCTGCGAATCCACTAGAGCGGGGTCAGCGTCGGTGCTGGTCAAAAAGTAATCAACCACATACACCAAGCCATTTCTGCATGCCCAGTGAAGAGGCGTAGCCTGAAGACTTCCGCCAAAGGCATTAGGATCGGCCTTTGAGTGGTTGTTCTCCACCAAATACTTCACCACAGTAATCCGGTTGTTGATGGCCGCCCAGTGTAGTCCTGTGATGCCTTCACTAAAAGTATCAGATGCGGCAACGTCTCCGCTGGAAATGAGTGACTTGACGGTTTCCAAATCGCCGTTCTGACACCCAGTCATGAACAGAGCCAATTTTGGGTTTGATGCCTCTTCTGCAGCTTTCGCATCGGAGATACCCTCTCCATCCGTCCTTGTTGTACCTTCACCATTCTCTGCCACCTTTGAGCCATTGGGCTCAACATTGGAATCCAGCTTTGCTTCAGTATGGTCCAAATTTATTTCGCTGAGAAGATCATTTCCTGTTTCTAGAGATGGCAGGCCTAGATCGTTCAAGGCAACATTAGCAATTGAGGCGTTAGTATGCACCGAAGAGATACTGGCCGAGCCTGTGGACGTCTTTGGGTTCAGAGACTCCATGATGGAGAAGTTGGTAAAAGTTGTAGATGGCCTGTATGAAGGAGTGGATCAAGCCACAGGATGGAGATGAAACAATGGGCTGAGTGGAGGCGAAGTAATGGGTGAAACTTAGTTCAGAGCGAAGAGACGGGTATTTATATGTTGATTTTGTGGTTTGGGGGGTTTCTGATCAATTTTGGATTTTTGCGATCATATTATGTATTTTGAGTTCTGGCAGGTAGTGACTTTGTCATGTAAATATGCGAAATGAAAGCCAGGATGAAGGGAGAAAGTTTGAAATAGATGATAGGATTTTGTAGGGAAACAAAACAAAGAACTCCTGTAGAAGGAGAAGGTTTCTAACTGAAGACTTGGGACAGATAGATAATGTCCACCACAGCTTCTCCTGGCGCATAAGAACCGAGTTCAAGATTGTAGACATGAAATAGTCCAGTGACTGAGCTAAATTCCGACATGTTCACATTTGTCCAAACTCCCGTACAACTGCTCGAGGACTTTAATTTTTTTTTCTTGCATTTACTCTTTTCACTTCATGTTCTTTTCATCTATAAGCAATTTACCGTAGCTTCCACTCCGCCAACTTTCTTCTAGTTCTCCGCATACGCAATCGACATTGATCTCACTAGCATCCATAAGATTTCCTGACGAGTTTTGTAGCACAACTTGTTTAATATGTGTAGGACTTCCGCCAGAGTGATAAATAACTGCTAACTGGTTTTAACTTCCATTTACCGTTGAAAAGCCTTTGGAGTTCCAGTTGCAGCCATTTTTTTGGCCCTGGACGAGGTCTGCCAATTGCTGAAGGTCGCTGTTGGAATCGAAAAACGCAGGTGAGCAGTTTTAGCTAGTCAAATATTGGGCTCGATGGCGCTTGACGATATAATAGGCTTAAGGTTACAAAGTGAGAAGCTAGTTTGCGACGATTTTCATCATGTAGTTATATGAACAGATGATGATTTAAGTCCTTCAGACGATAAGGTGGCTTCTAGTGGGAACGACGCGTACAAGGCGAAACAGACACCGATGCGTTGATATCGGATGTCGCTGCAGAGGCAGATTTTCAGTTCGAGTCTTAGGCACTTGCTGACGCATTCCAAGCAGAGGTAGGTAATGTAACAGATTGCGCCTAATTGAGTATTTGTAGTTAGCGTTTCTTATCTATTCTACTTGGATCTTATCGTCTACGGCGTTTCCGCCTATACCACTCCTGTCGAGAGCCTTCCAGCCAATTACTTAAAGGCCTCCGCATCGCAGAGTCGATAGTAATAACTACAATTCCGGTGTTAGCTCTACGAACTCCTAACTATTATAGGTAGTATATCGTTATCTACATATTGAAACAAATTCAGGGCCACCCAAGGCTACAATTTTAATACAAAGATGAATTGGATGGATGTTGCCCAGGACAGACAAAAAGTCTTCTGTCCGAGTTGTTCGAACGGCTTGAGTATTCCCATACTCCCGCATACGAGGAGGTCCCACACAGTCGAATACTTATAGTCCTTATTTTCGTGGCCTTCACTAGCCCATCATGGAGGCCAGCATGTATACTAACTCGCGATCATCTCGAAGAACCTGCTCGTATTTCTCTTCTCATGCACTGCCCAGAACTCGGTGAGAGTGGTGGTGCAAGCTGCGTATGCTCTTGGCATCGTCATCATTCTCGATTGTAGCCGTGGCCACCGTGCCGGAGCTCTGGGTAGTAGGCGCAGACGTCTGTGAAGAAGTGTGTTTGTTTCGGTTCACCAAATCCTTGATGTGAGTACCTGCCTTGATAGCGCCAGGAACAACCGTCTCTTCCACAAACGGCTGCACAGTATCGTTGATGAAGCCCGGGCGAACTTCCTCCTCGCGGATAATGCCCAAGTTCTTCTCACCAACTCTTACCAAGTGCTTCTCGAGCAACAAGAAGTTCCGCAGGTTGGCCTTGTAGCCGATCTCGATGATGTCGCCCACAATGGGAATGAGCGAGAGCAAGAAGTCCACCAACATGTTGAAAAAGAAGATGATCTGGATATCGAGCGGGAGCCCGTCGTCTAGGTTTCGCGCCAGCAAGTATATCTTGAAAGACCAGAAATTGGACACTAGGGCTCCAACAATCGGAATAAGTCCGACCACATTGGACCACCCGAACTTCAAGCCAAACAACGAGAACCACATATCGTAGCGGTACGCCTGTCTGCGGACGTCCAGCAACACCTTGGTGTCGTTTTCCGAGATGCCATTGGGGGTTCTGCGAGCAACCTTCTTGTGCTTGGTGACGTTGCCTTTTTCGTCGTGGCGGAGCGGCACAAACTCGTAATAAGGGTCTTCGACGCCAAACTTAGTGAGCTGGTTGTCTTTGAGGAAGCGATTAGCTATCCATTTGACAACGAAGGAAGACATTGATAAAGATAAGGCCTGAATATAGGTCAATCGTAGCAGGTAGATAGCAGGAGAAAGCGGCCGATAGATAGCAGGAGAAAGGCCACGATACGAAGTAGACGGTAGTCAATGGCAAAAACGGAGTAGCTATTGGCAACAAACGGAGTAACAAATAGGGTGAAAAAAAGTAAATGTATGTAAAGGTGTAAAACTATAGGTGTGAATATAATTAGTCGATATAGTCGTGTGGAGTGGTCAGTTGCTATTGCTGCGAAAACGGCTTCCTACAGATTGCATGTGCCTGTGCAGATAGAAGCTCACTAGCCAACAAATTGCACAACACATTTTCTTTGATCAACCTAGCCAATAACTCTTAAGTGCGTCGAATTCAGTGCTTGGAGCGGCTCTCAACACGCTTTTCCTTGTGCGACTCTGGCCTTGCGCAACTCCAATCCTTTTCTGTCCCAACCTATCCATTTCCTTTCTACCCAACAATCATGGCAGTCCGCTCCACTATCGGGGCCGTGGTGTTTCGAATGCCTTTTTCTGACAGATTGCCGACAATAGTCAAAACGGTACTTGACAGCGGCACCAAGCCACTGCCGAGCGATATTTCCGGCCCAGTTGACCGCCCCCTCAGTCCCAAAGAGAAGATCCACAATAGATTGATTGATAAGCGACTGGCAGAGTCTCCACTGGCGATGCATTCCGGTCCAGGTCCTTCGGGGAGCCCGATAAATCCGATTTTCGAGGAGGACAAGACCATCAGAGACACAGAGTCCGTGACTTCGAAAAAGACTGTCATGCAGAAGTATCTTGACGAGCAGAATGCTAAATTCGACGATCTCATCAACAAGAACTTGAGTGAGGTTCTCAAGCAGCAGAGTCAGTTCCAGGAGGACGCCGGATGGCGCGAGCTTGTATTCAACTTGGCGTTGGCCAGAAACTCCGCCGAGGTGTCGTCCAATTTGGGTCTGCTAGTGCTGCGAGCTACTCGGTCGGCATACCAGTGGATTCCGTTCGTTGAGTCTCCCACAGTAAGTCCAGAAGACGGTGTTTACCGAGAATCCAGCCTTCGAGATCCAAGCAATGATGTTATTCGAACGGGGCCTCTTTCACTAGAGCCAATCTCACTAGAGTCCATGGACTACGACGACAAGGTGAGGCTTTTAAGGCAGCTCCAGCGTGATTTGGGCATGGAAAATGAATCAGACATGACAGACTTCATGCAGAAATTGTCGCTTGACAAAGATACGCCGTTGGTGGATAAGATCCAGATCTTGATCATTCTACTGATTCGGTTGGCATTCACAGGATTGAAGCTTTTCATACCGCTTTGCACTGTTCTATACACCAAGTTCAAGAACAATGAACTTATGGTGTTGAACAACAGAAACTTTAATAGGGTTCTCAACACCATCATCCAGATGATGGTGACCATGGGGGAGCGCTTTGACCACGAAAACAACAACACAAACGAGGTGGGAATCCAGACCATTGACTTTTTTGACAATGGCGGTCCAACGCCGGGCGGCGATTCGTGGGCCGCCACTGTAGCCAGATATACCATGTCAAGATGGACAGCAGACAGCTTAGACAATACGGATTTCACCAACGATCCACGCTATACACAATATTTCACGGAAAAGCGAAAGATGACAATTGAGGACGAAGACACTTTTTTGAGAGGAGAGCACCCATCGGTTTTCCAGGTTGCACAGCAATTTGCGCATGAAATGGGTTAATGACGGGAGGATTTGGATTACTTTGTACTGGATATATGAACTAGGGAGACCACTGTGGTAGGAGAATAGGTACAGAGATACATGTTCACTACTTGGATGTTAATGTATATTTAGGGTTTGTTACGGTTCATCCAAGATTCGACAATAGAGTGCTGGAGATTACGTCGAGAAGTTTGTAGACCCACTCGACTAAGCAAGAGGCAGCAAAGGTGAGTTCGATCACGAAATCCAAGTGGTGACAATCACGAAACCAAATGGTGTCAATCACGAAACCAAATGGTTATGGTGACATTCATGGTGATATCCAGATGGTGACTTCTGGACCCCGAGACCAAGATTCTCATTTCTAGGAACCGATATTGTTCTCTTCTCGTGACATGAATGTTCCATACATTGGTTAGGAGACTGTGTCGCGGTTTGATAAAAAATTAGATAGGAAAGACGAGTCGATTTCACGTTCATCTAGAATTCCCTTAACTAAAATTACACTTGTAAAGAAATTGCTACTCATCAGCTGATAATCGTGGCTGGTTTCTGGGCACAACGTTATCGTACATTTCCATTACTATTCTGGCGAATTAATTGTAAAAGTAATCGATGCACCACTTTACGTACTACACCATCCCCATCTTCCGAGTCTACGACATCTTCAATTCCAATTCTTCAATTCCAATTCTTCAATTCCAATTCTTCAATTCCAATTCTTCAATTCCGATTCTCCAATTCCAATTCTCCAATCCCACCGTATCGATAGGGCCCAGCAAGTTCCAGATTAGTTCACCCCCTATCATCAGAAGCGTAGAGCATGTAGTCGTGCTGGTAACGATCAATACTGTACATTCCAGGAATACGTGGCAAGATCTACGCTGAGAATGGTAATTTTCTAGGATTTTGAGTCCTCCAAAATGCGCCACCTCTCCTTTTTGGATCTTGCTTGCTATTTATGACATTGCTAGCGGCTTTTGTTTTCAATGTCGACTCTTCCTCCTCCAATCTTCACCTCCAAGTTCTCCTCCCCGACACCTCGACCTCCCAGGGAAAATAGCAATTCCTACATGGGTCCCTGCTTATGCCAGGTTGCGCCACGAGCCCAATCCCCGCACTGTGTTACCCGGCTCGAGACATCGTCCTCCGCCAATCACAGCGCCCGACCCCTAAGCATACATGCACTCCGCATGTGTGTCGTGCTTATCACAATCTCCCCCAAAGTCATAGAAATACTAGCCTGCTTCTTTTTTTTCTAGCCCTTTTTTTTTTATATCCGCGCTACCTCCTCCCTGTGTTTTTTTTTCCGACACAAACTTTCACTCGCACCGTCCATTCCCACCCATATCTTTCCCTCGGTTAGCTTGGTGGTCGGAATAGTTGTGCTTGGAATAGAAGAATTTTTTTATATTTTAAAATTATTCTGCTTCTCTGTTCCTTTTCTTTGGCGTTTCCTCCCGTCTGCTGCTGATTTTTGTCACTGGCTGGCTTGCTCAACTCGCCCCCTTTTCCTGCGTGCAAGTGTTTCCTGACCCCTTGATTGGCTGGTTCAGAACTCGTGCCCCTTTTCGCATCGCCGGCACAACCCCATCCAAACGTTGTGCTCGCTCTGTGCCGTGTCCTGCAGTTGCCTCTGGCCTCCTAACACACCTTCGCACTGAGCAGTTGCCTCCTGCATCTACGGCTCCTTACCTTTCTATTTTTCTTTTCTGTTCCCCTACATACAATGGCCTTGTGCTCACTGGCATTTGCGACCTCAGCAAAGCGCTCGTGCGACTTTGCTGGCCTGCGTGCACCTCTCAACAAGAGGGTCTGCTTGTCCAAAATCGAGTTGAACTCGCCCCAGAAGCGTAACCCAAGCGTATCCTTCGACAAGAAGTTGTCTACCCAGGCGTGCTACTCGTCGTCTTCTGACTCGGAAAACGACTCAGATGACCAGTCCTGCTACAAAGCCGACCAGATTCGTGCAAAGAGAAGAGCCTCCTGTAGAGTCTCCTTTTCTTTGAACAATGAGTTGTCGAAGGCGGTTTCCCAGTACAGTGATGACGATGACGACCTGTATGACCCCGTTGATTCCAAAGCTGCTCTGCAGGCCGGTGATGACAACATTGACTGCAAGTTGTTGAGTTCTCCATGTACTTCATCTGTGTACGTTAGCAACAACAATGGGAACGTCCTGATGTCTCACCACCGCAACTCGTCGACTGGAAGCTTCTTGCACATTTCCGACAGCAATTCCTCGACTACAAGCAATAAGAAGTGCATGCCTGATGCCGACAAGAGTTCAAGAAGCAAATGTTTTGACTACCTTGTTGGTGCCATTGACGAAGCTTGGGCCAGATACTGCAATGCCGCTTCTTACGTTGAAGATGAGACCTACGGTTACAACACTCCAGGTTCCGTTGCTACTGATGACGAGGACTTTGGAAACACTACGGACTTGACCGACTACGAGAGCGACTTCGAGCACGCTCCTAAGCCAACTTTTGGAAGAAGACCATCTTTGATGAAACCTTCCTCTATGACTGCCATGTCTGCAAGTTCTACTCTGCTGTCTACTGACAAGGATCCTTCTTCTTGCCAATTGCAGGAGTTGAAAGATCGCTTAATCAGAGCAAAGTACTTCTTGCAAGACTTGGTCGATTCTGATGACTACAACGATGCTTCCGATTTTTGGAAGCGTTGGGATATGATCAAGTATGCGACCATCGAATTGGTGGAGGACGATGACGACGACGAGATCATTGAAGCTACTATCGATGACTTGGAAGACGGACGTCTCTTCACCAACTGATTGTGTGCAGAAAACATAACGACACGAAGAGAGACGAGTGGGGTAACTGTCTCTCGCAATATTGCTTTACCATTGTTTTATTAGTTGAAATTTGGGTTACACGGTATGAATTTTTTTATCTTTGATTTGGATCCGGAATCGGTAATCCATTTCCACATGGGTATTTTTATATAACTTGTATAATAGATGACAGACGAAAAGCGAGTAGTAAGTTGAACGAGGGCGGTCTTTCATTTTGGCTTGACTATGTACTACATGGTTGTAGTTAATGCACATCACAGCTCTGAAAATGACATTTTGTCATATCTGAGCAATAGCAGGGTCTCAGAAACTCCAATAATTCGGAGTGACCACGGTAATCGCTAAAAAGTTGAACATTCCTAGTATTAGTAGCCGATTCCTTCTGAATCCTTCTGCAACTCCATCTCGAAGCATCTCGGATCATTGGCAAACCACATTATTTCGCCTGAGTCAAAGACATCCATTAGTATTTTATCAAGTGTTCCAAACCTCGGATCTTTGAAATATGATAATGGAACCTTCAGGAAGGAATGCTGGCGAATATTTCGCTGTTCTGCAAAAGAACCGAGGGACATCCAGAATTCCAGAAAAATTATTTAGAGCAAACTGTGATGCCTGAAGACCCACATTCATTTGGCCACTAAATCTGAATTCTGTCTCGCAGCAGCTCACGTCATGGATTTCTGGATTCGCAACCATAAACCTGACAATAAGACTGACGTTTTCTTTGCAATTTCTGAAAGGATTGTTTCTGGGCAGGTTTATTAATCTCCCATGAATGGCTTTTCAAAGACGTTCATGGCGAGTTGACGGGATAAAGGTAAGTGCTGATTATATTAGTAGGTAGAGCGGTGCGCACCAAGCGAGTAGAACAGGGTAAACGAAGACAATAATAGAATTAAAGGCATTCAACATGATAGCCCTAACTAGAAATGAAAAGACAGATTGTGAATTTAACTTGTAAGTGAGTAGAACCAGGCATATTGGATGAGGATTAAAAGCTCTCACTTCAAATTTATCTCGAAATGTCATGGACCGTAGACACTGCCGGGAGATCAATTGCTATATTTAGACTTCTTTGCGCTCAGGAACTCTTCTAGAGACTTCCCACAAAAAATGGATCAAAAGATCATTGGAACAATATAATTGTTTGAGTAAGAAGATTGCTGTCAAGGCATTTGACAACAAACCCATTGTACCTCGTCCGACAACACCACCACCTAGTTCCCGAAAGTCTCATCATGCGACCCAATCCAGAAGCTGTAGCATAATGTACCCATTTCCGTAATCTTTGTTGAAAGTGTTCCTTATTCTTTTGGATCTTTCCTGCTGACGGCTTCATATTAGCGGCCCTCCAACTAACTCTAGTCAGCCTAAACGACCCGCCTACGGGCCCGTTTTCGACACCGCTACCTAGATTCTAAAGGCTTCCTAATCGCAGGGTTAGTAGTAATAACTACGTTTCGTTATCGGTATTATCTCTACGAACTTTAAACTATTACAGAAAGGTATTTATTTGAGAAACAAGGTTATCACCAACCTTATTGGATGCCTCTCTTGGGAGCCCATCCAAGTCATGGAGATAAAAATGCTATGGCTAACCAGCCAAACCGATACACACAGAAATGAGGACGAGCATCGATATAGCCGTACCAAGAATAGCCAAGCCTATGATTATTAAGTAGTATCTAACTTTCGCATGAAAGCAATCGATGGAGTTCGACAAGTATAGCCAGCTACCTCCCGAGATAGTCTCGCCAATAGTCTGGTTGACATCGCCTGCCAACACACGCGGCCTTACAAATATAACATCGCAGTGGTTTTGCGACGTCCCGACTGCCATCCACTTTCCGATACTACGAACCACTTTGCGGACGCCGTTTCTGTCTGAAGCGCTCATATCCCGTACAAGCTTTCTGTTGGCAATATCGCAAGCCTCTTGTAAAGTGGTCGATGGAGCCATCCAGAACTCCGATTTGTAGGTAGTTACCCTGAATTTAGAGCAGAGCAAGAACTTCACCATGACCTTCTGTTTTTGATCCGTTGAGGAGGCGTTTACGTGGGGGATACTCGAGCCTTCTTCGTATCCCGGAGGCTCCATAAGACTCTCCAACTCGTATTGTTTAGGTGTATTCTCTAGTTGACCCATAATCCCTTGAATTTAGAACCTGCGACCTGTAAAATTAGAAATGATGATAGACATGTACGAACCCAGTGCCACGAACCTTTGACGAAAACGTCGTACCTTCAATGGATGAGTTAGGGGTTAAGATTGGCAGTAGGAAAATACAGGGTGAAAATTAAAAAGTGAAACGTGGAGATTTGAGATGGACTTGTTTGTGAAGTTCTGCGAGTTGTTGGAGTGGGAGTATATGGACATAATCTGGTGATTCCTAACGGCCGATCACCACTACATATAGGTAAGGGCATAGAGATTGATATCGACAATTTTGAAGATCAAGTAAATTTTGGTGGTATATTATTTGGTATTTAGAACGCAGTCAAAATAAATAGCTACCGTCAGTTGCGTAGCTGTGGATTCCTTCAAAAATGTGTGAGCTGAGCTTAAGTGAGAAAGGAAGGGACAGAAAGTAAGTGGTAAGAGGCACTAGATGGAGAGAACAAGGAGAGAATAAGAGAAAGAAGAGAGTCGAATACAAATGGAAAACCCAAAGTTTTGAGAATCATCATGCTAGGAGATTACCAGATCTAAGAAGCAGATGATTAACAATGGCAACCACCACCCAAGTTTCACCACTTTCACCAATCTATCCTCTACCAGTAGCAACAAATTGGATCGCCACATTATCACTGGCCATGACCCAAGACGTGACTCAAGATCATGACGCAAGTTCAAGCCCATCCACACCCTTCATTCTATCACCATTCACTCTACTTCCTCTCTTGTTCTGCATATGTTGTAAATGCCAACACACCAACTACCCCATGTTCTCCCAACTCGTCAAGTCCGCCACTCTCTTCCTCGTTTTCGTCCTGGCTGTCTTGGCTGCCAAGGTGAAAATCGGTATGTTTGACATTTGTCCAATTGCTATTCCATACTAACTGTAGATGTCACCGAGAAGGGCAATTGCAAGATCAAGTCAAGTTATGGCGACACTGTGTCCGTCCATTATGAGGGCTTCCTTACCGACGGCACTCCCTTCGACTCGTCCTACAAACGTCATACCCCAATCACCTTTGAGTTGGGTGCCGGCCGTGTGATCAAGGGCTGGGAAGAAGGTATCAAGAATATGTGTCTTGGCGAGAAGAGAACGTTGACTATTCCACCCAGTTTGGGCTACGGAAAGCAAGCTGTTGGTCCTATTCCTGCCAACTCTGAACTCGGTATGTATAATAAGAGAATACTATGAGAGAAATGGGTTGATAATGGAAAACAATTAGCAATCGAACAGTTGCAAGCAATTGAGGCCAATTGGTTGATTCCACTCTATTTCAGCCATCTACGTTCATCCAGCCACAGGTCTATCATAAATCGACTGAGTTATTGATGAGCATTGATGAGCATTGATGAGTGTTAATGAGTCTTGATGAGTTATTGTTGAGTTATTGATAATTGTCCATTCAGCATTCCATTCTACATCCCGCTCCACTATTCCAACTATCACTATCCAGTTAAAAAATCCATCATTTACACTTACTAACCACAGTCTTCAATGTCGAATTGGTCGATGTCCAGAATGCTCCCAGAGACGAGCTTTGATGGGAATATATCCTGTATAGCTATTAGATTAAATCACCTTATTCCTATCCTTATAATTCTTTGCCATGGCAACCTTAGCCAAACAACTTAAGGAATTCTTGGCATCCAAAGCCGACTTCCGCATCGTCTACTCGTCGGTGGCGTCGTCGCCATTGGCCAACAATTCCACTCGCCGAATTCTCGTGCTCGATTCTTCCTTCAACCCTCCACATTTAGCTCACTATACCTTAGCGAAAGAGGCATTGAAATTCAAGTATAGTGACATTGAAACAGGCAAGAGCGAGAGCTCGCTTTTGCTTTTGCTTTCGGTGAAAAACGCAGACAAAGTGCTGGAAACTCCTGCGTCGTTCGACCACAGACTTAATATGATGCTCTTGATGGCTCACTACCTTGAAAAGAATCTCGATGTCCACGTGAGCATTGGCTTGACCAACCATGCCAAATTTGTCGACAAATCCGTGTCAATTATCAACTACTTGAAGGAGTACTTCGCCAGTGACTATCATTCCATGAAGCTTACGTTTGCCGTGGGATTTGACACCTTGATCCGCATCTTGGACCCCAACTATTACCTACCAGATCTTTTGCTGGACCTGCTTCATGAATTTATGACAACCACAGACTTGTTCTGCTTGACCCGCTCGCAAAACGTCGAGTCATACCACGAACAAATAGATTATTTTCGTCGGCTCCGCCACGGCAAGATCGCCAACATTCCAAAGGTTTGGGCTGATAACATCCATGTGGTGAGCGTGGAAGAAGATAGGGATGACGTTGGCCTGGTTTCGTCCACGAATGTGCGTGCAGCGTTCGCCTCTGGCATCACCAGCAATGTTCCTGTGATTCCAGAGATCAAGACCTATATCGAGGAGAACAAGTTGTATGTGGAAAAATGATGAAGAGTGTCCTAAATGGCTGGCCTAAGGGTAAAATTGTTTCCGTTCTTAATCTCAGTTACTATCTGTTCTTCACTCCATGTATTACATATATTTAGTCGGCAATCAGCCGTTAAACCCAAGAACAACCGCCACTGCTAATTGGAATATGTTTGGGCCAAATTGAGAAGTTCCGGAATGTGCTTTCACGGGGACGCTGGAGGTTTTCTCCTCGGATTTGGCCAGAGAGGCCAGAGGAGCCGTACACTCGATCTTCCCACCTTTAACCACTTTGGTGGCATCCTTTTGCTTCCAAGTGGCACAATTAAAAATGGAATCTGATGTTTGAATTCGGGCACTGCCCTTGACTAACTTCAAGCTCTTCATGGTCACTTGCGTGATGTTTCCAACAAGCTCCAATGCACCACCGATCATGGAAAGTTTAGGAAGGAAATCTATTCTGGAAATGGACGGATTGCTGTTGAGTTTCAAGCCTCCGCCGATTTCCTTGAGATTAGTGAGATCAATCGTTTCCAAATGCTCATTCTTGGAGATACTAAAAGTTCCTCCGACAGTGGCTAGCTTGGGCATCTTGACCTCGGAAAATCGATTGGCAATCAAGTTAATGGATCCTTTCACCTCTTCCAATTTGGACACGTCCAAACCGGCCAAATTGTGAACGCTGATATTTTGCGCCGAAACCAAGTTTTTGAGCTCCACAACCATATTGTCGGCATTGGCAGCGATGTGAAGCTTTTCAGAGACGTGAGTAACATCTAATTTGAGAGACTCCATGTATCGGTTGTTGTTGATGTCGAGGGTCTTCAATTTTGGTGATGAGAAGCCAGAAATCACAGTAAGGGATGTATCTGAGATCAGGATGCTTTGTAGTCCGGTGACGTTGGCGAAATTGATGTTAGCCAATATGGGAAGCACTCTCCACTCCAAGCTGGACACAGATGCCAAGAAGGGCATTTCAACAAGTGACAACGACGTCATTTTCTCCATATGGAACACTTTGGAAATGGCCTTGAGCTTTGGAGCTTCGATTCTCACGAGATTTGGCGAATGGACGATGGAGAGGGAGCCTTGCAAAGATTCCAAGTTATCGAGCACAAAGACCCCATCGGAGAAATTACGAACTTCAAGATCTCCGGATAATTGGGGACAGTTTCGGAAGATTTCGGCGTCTGCCTGGGACTTGATAACAAAAGTATCTTTGACACAAAGGGAAGGTAAGCTTGGAGAAGCTGGCTCTGTGGAGTTAGTATTGAAATTGGCGAAGAGGACAAATTTTGTAAAGTTATAAAAAAAATGAAATGAAATACATACGAGTGGAATTGAATGTTTTCGAAGCCACGCTGGCAGCAAACACGAGGACAGTTAAGTGGAGAAAGAACATGGAATCAATGGTGGAAGTTTGTGAATCGCAGTTGGGTGCAAAAAGTGAGGGTGTATGGGGAAGCATCAAGTGCGCTGAAAGAGAACGATTGGATACATTAGAAAATGAGACGGTGAGACAAAAACCAGCTGCAATGATGGATAAAATGAATAACATAATAATGAAGTATTAGCTTTCGTTGATAATTGCCTGATTTGGCCTAACCACGTAACATGAGATCATGAGCAACAAGACTTAACGTATACAAATAGGAGGGGTAAAATCATTTAGCCCATACAATTTACATTGATAATGTAGTCATCTACAATCTGCTTGGTAGTCATCTTCAATTAGTTTGGTAGTTTTCTGCTATCAGTTTGGTAATTTTCTGATATCAGCTCGGTTACTCATCCTCTCAATGTGCACCCACTCATACACCAACCGGCCTAAGATTCAAACTCACAAAAAAAGAACTAAAACCAGCCCACACAAAGAGGTTAAAGTAACTCAAAAACTATATTCTCAATTTGTTACCTACATCATCATAGACTTCCCAAATAAAAAAATTATTGAACCGCTTCATTCTCCACCTTCACCTGTCTGTGAGCCACGCACTATTCGATGCTCATCGCACTTTTTTCACCTATCAACTACAATCAAATCTGGAACTTCCGGCCATGAACCATTCCATCCGGTTGAATATAGCCGATGCAAACGCCCGTCTTGCCTTATATGTGGAGCGCTCCCCCGAGAAGAATGTGCCCCTTTTCCAATTTGATAAGTCTGCTTCGATATCGTCCAACTTGGACACACTAGCATTATGGGCTTTACATCACAATTCCACCTCGGCTGTATTATACGCATATAAGCCAATATTCCTTGACTTGATTTCCCGATGGGTTGAAAACCCAGCCAATTTCGAAAATGCATACTGTGAGCACCACAATATCCCTTCCTCCCACATCCCAGGATCCATCGTGTTGATAGCTTTATCCAGAGTGGTGCAGTTGTACCCCGAGTCCGGCAACCTCATTGAATTGTTTTTGGAGCAGAATTCGATCGTTCTGCGTATTCACGATGCCCTCGTGGCTGGTGTCGGCCCCGCTGCTTTGAACAGCCCGCTTTTGGCCCTCACCAGAATCTACAAGGCTAAGCCACACAAGTTCAAGCTGCACATCTCTGTTGCCACATTGTACAAGGTGTTGGATCTTCCAACAGACTACAGTGTTGCCAAGTACTTGGCCATCGACATGTTGGCCGCATATTTGAATGCATCGGAAATCTCCAGAGACGACATGCTCCAGACCCACATTGAAAAGAACACTTTGGTCAACCCATACGATGCTGACTACAGCATAGATTACCATTTTCTTGCATTGGTGGAGGCAAAGAGGCTCTCCAACCACACGAAGTTGCCTTTGGAGATCCAAAGTAAAGAGTCTCGTATGGTGACCGTTACGCCTGGAGATCTCTCACTGTTGGTCATTTCCATCTGCGGTGTGCTCGTGTCAAATCCTTCCAGAAGACAAAACACTGTCGACAACGCAGTCGAGACCGAGAACTCCGTCCATGTCTTGAGGCAATTGGCCCATAACATCCAGAACGATAGACCGGTGATGCTTTACGGAAGCGCTGGTGCTGGTAAAACTTTTCTTATAAACCAGTTGGCCCACTACTTGTCTTGCCAGGACGAGATTGTCAAAATTCACTTGGGCGAGCAGACAGACGCCAAATTGTTATTGGGAACATACACTTCGGGCGAAAAGCCCGGGTCGTTCCAATGGAGATCAGGTGTCTTGACCACCGCAGTGAAGGAGGGTAAATGGGTGCTTGTTGAAGACATCGATAAGGCTCCTACGGAAGTCTTGTCCATTCTTCTTACTTTACTCGAAAAGAGAGAGTTGAGCATTCCGTCTCGAGGTGAGGTGATCAGGGCACACAGCAGGTTCCAGCTAATTTCTACCATCAGAACCCTGAATGATGTTCTGTCAAGAGTGCCTGAGATGATTGGTCTCCGGTTGTGGGAGCTAATCGAAGTGCAAACTCCCAGCGAGATTGAACTCAGAAATATTCTAGCCACCAAGTTCCCTCTCCTCAAGAACCTCATCGCAAAATTCATTATTGTCTACAACAAGATTCTTAGCATCTACTCCATGACCTCGTTCATCTCCTTGAACAAGGGCTCTCACCCACGCGTTATTTCCACCAGAGACCTCATGAAGTTCTGCTCCAGATGCGATCGCATGCTCCAAAATAGAGGAATCACTTCTGCTGATCAGCTTTTGGAGTCTCACTTGTATGAGAATATTTTTGCCGAGACTGTGGAGTGTTTTGGAAGCGCCATCACCGAACATGGGGCTCTTGTACCTTTGGTGAATGCCATTGGAGAAATCTTGGAGGTTCCCACTTCGAGAATTAACTTGTTCCTCGATTCCTATGTTCCTACCTTGCATGTTGATGACGAGAAAATAGAAATTGGCAGAGCTGTCTTGCAGAAGTCTGCGGCCGATAAGGCACTTTACAACAAGAGGAAAATAGGAAACGACACCAATTTCGCTCGTACAAAACACTCTAAACGCTTAATGGAGCAGATCGGTGTTGCTATCGAGATGGTGGAGCCTGTGCTTTTGGTGGGTGAGACTGGTACTGGTAAAACGACTGTGGTCCAGGAAATCGCCAAAATCATGAATAAGAAATTGACTGTGATCAACGTCTCCCAGCAGACAGAATCCGGCGACTTGCTCGGTGGATACAAGCCTGTGAATACGAAGACTGTTGCAATCCCGCTTCAAGAAGTGTTTGAGAATTTGTTTTTGGCAACCTTTTCCCAAAAGAAAAATGCTAAGTTCTCTCAGCTTTTGTCGAAGTGCTTCAACAAGAACCAATGGAAGAATGTCATCAAGCTCTGGAATGAAGCCGTGAAGATGGCAAGAGAGCTTTTGTCTAAAGTCGAAGACTCGGACGAAGAGTCTAATGATGGTGGACCCAAGAAGAAGAGAAAGCTTCGGTCTATGGAGAAGTCAGTTTTGCTCCAAAAATGGCTTGAGTTCAAGGAGGATGTCTCTAACTTCGAGGCACAGGCGTCCAACCTTGAAAGCTCGTTTGTTTTCAGCTTCGTCGAAGGATCTTTGGTGAAAGCTGTCAAGAATGGAGAGTGGTTGCTTTTGGATGAGATTAACTTGGCTTCTCCAGACACCTTGGAGAGCATCGCCGATCTTCTTTCTGAAAGTTTGGAACAGAGATCGATTTTGCTCAGTGAGCGTGGAGATATTGAGGCTATAAGGGCTCACCAGGACTTCAGGATCTTTGGATGTATGAATCCTTCCACTGATGTTGGAAAGAGAGACCTTCCCTTGAGTATTCGATCTCGATTCAGCGAAATCTACGTCCATTCACCCGACAGAGACAGAGATGATTTGCTATCGATTATTGACAAGTACATTGACAGATATGCTATCGGAGACGAGTGGGTTGCAGACGATATTGCTGAATTGTACACCGAAGCTAAGAAATTGGCGGAGACAAACAAGATTGTCGACGGAGCAAATCAGAAGCCCCACTTCAGTATAAGAACATTGACCAGAACCTTGATGTATGTTCGTGATATCGTCTCCATCTATGGCTTAAGAAGAGCCCTCTACGAAGGCTTTTGTATGGCGTTCTTGACGTTGCTAGATCTCAAGTCTGAGAAGGTCTTGCAGCCACTCATCGAAAAGTATACCATTGGAAAGTTGAAGAACGCCAAGGCTGTCATTTCTCGTTGTCCTCCTCCCCCTTCAACAGATGGAGACGAATATGTCCAGTTCAGACACTACTGGATGAAACGTGGGCCTGGGGAGATCGGATCTCCAAACTACATCATCACTCCATTTGTCGAGAAGAACTTGCTTAACTTGGTGCGTGCCACTGCCAGCAGAAAGTTCCCTGTTTTGGTCCAGGGTCCAACCTCGGCCGGTAAGACGTCCATGATCAATTATTTGGCTAGCATTACGGGTCACAAATTTGTCCGTATTAACAACCACGAACATACGGACTTGCAAGAGTACCTTGGTACGTATGTTTCCGATTCGAGCGGAAAATTGGTGTTCAGAGAAGGTGTTTTGGTGGAGGCCTTGAAGAAGGGTCACTGGATTGTTCTAGACGAGTTGAACCTTGCACCAACTGATGTGTTGGAAGCATTGAACCGTTTACTCGACGACAACAGAGAATTGTTCATTCCAGAGACTCAGGAGGTTGTTCATCCACATCCAGACTTCATGTTGTTTGCTACTCAAAATCCTCCTGGATTGTACGGAGGCAGAAAGGTGCTTTCCCGTGCGTTCAGAAACAGATTCTTGGAGTTGCACTTTGACGATATTCCGCAAGATGAGCTCGAGATCATTTTGAGAGAAAGATGTCAGATTGCTCCCTCTTACGGAAAGAAAATCGTCGAAGTTTACAAGCGGTTGTCTGTTCGCAGACAGTCGACCAGATTGTTTGAACAGAAGAACTCTTTCGCAACATTGAGAGACTTATTCAGGTGGGCCATGCGCGAGGCAGTTGGCTACGAGGAACTTGCTGCCAATGGGTATATGCTTCTTGCCGAAAGGGTCCGTAATGACGAGGAGAAGACCGTGGTCAAGGAGACTATCGAGAAGGTGATGAGAGTCAAACTAGACATGGATGCATTCTACGAAAAATTAGAGGACAAGACACTCATGCAAATGGAGCTGTCTATTGTGTGGACAAGGGCTATGAGAAGACTTGCCGTGTTGGTCAAAACTTCCATCCAATACAAAGAACCACTTTTGTTGGTGGGAGAGACTGGATGTGGAAAAACAACTGTTTGTCAAATTCTTGCCAGGTTGCTCGGAAGACAAATCATCACCGTGAATGCTCACCAGAACACAGAAACAGGTGATATCCTTGGAGCACAAAGACCACTCAGAAACAGATTTGAAATCAGATCCAATCTCCTCAAGAGCCTCATCAACTTTTTTGATATTGCCAACATTGATATTCCTCTTGAACATGCCAAGGTTGAAGATTTGGTCAAAAAATACCAGCTAGTGAAGAAAAAGCTTCTCGAAGATGAGACCGTGGCCATCGATGAAGAGTTCATCAATCAAATCGATGAAAATATCAGAAACTCCACCATGCTCTTCGAATGGATGGACGGACCTTTGATCCAGGCAATGAAGACCGGTGATTTCTTCTTGTTAGATGAAATCTCGTTGGCAGATGATTCTGTTTTGGAGAGACTCAATTCCGTTTTGGAACCAGAGAGGAGCTTGTTGCTTGCTGAGAAGGGTACAGAAGATGCCTTCCTTACAGCCAGCGACGCATTCCAGTTCTTGGCCACCATGAATCCCGGAGGAGACTACGGCAAAAAAGAGTTGTCTCCTGCTTTGAGAAACAGATTCACCGAAATCTGGGTCCCATCCATGGACGACTTCAACGATGTCAAGCAGATTGTTTCTGCAAGATTGAAGCCAAAATATGCCAAGGTCTGTGAACCATTGGTGGACTTTGCTGAGTGGTTTGGCAAGAGACTCGGTAACGGAAATGCCAATAGTGGAGTCATTTCGCTTCGTGATATTTTGGCCTGGGTCGAGTTCTTGAACTCCTGCAATGTCAATATTCTCCCAGAAGCCGCTTTGTTGCACGGTGCTTCTATGGTATTTATTGATGCACTTGGAACTAACAACACGGCGTACTTGGCCGAAAATGAAGAGACATTGGCCCGTCACAAGAGAGAGTGCGTTGAGAAGCTATCTGCTCTAGTTGATATGGACTTGTCTCAGTTCCTTCAAGGCGCAAACATTGTTGTTAATCTCACAGAAACAACATTGGAGGCTGGCGTGTTCGAGATCCCTAGATTGCCAAACCAGGAGTGGAATGATCCATTCAACTTGCATGCTCCTACCACCGCCGCCAACGCCATGAGAGTGGTGCGTGCCATGCAAGTGCCCAAGCCTATTCTTCTTGAAGGAAGTCCCGGTGTTGGAAAGACCAGCTTGGTTTCTGCCATCTCCAAAGCCACTGGAAACGCTTTGATCCGTATCAACTTGTCGGAGCAGACTGATTTGATCGACTTGTTCGGTTCGGATGCTCCAGTGGAAGGCGGCCAGACTGGAGAGTTCGTATGGAGAGACGCCCCATTCCTCAGAGCTATGAAGAACGGTGAATGGGTGTTGCTTGACGAGATGAACTTAGCCTCGCAATCTGTTTTGGAAGGTTTGAATGCCTGTTTGGACCACAGAGGTGAAGCTTACATTCCAGAGTTGGACAGATCGTTTCCACGTCATCCAGACTTCAAGGTTTTCGCAGCTCAGAACCCTCAGTACCAAGGAGGAGGTAGAAAGGGCTTGCCCAAATCGTTTGTCAACCGTTTTACGGTGGTGTACGTCGATATTTTGAAGCCCGAAGATTTGACGATGATTTCCCACCAGATCTTCCCCAACGTTCCCAGAGAAGACTGTGCTAAGATGATCACGTTTATGGCTGCCTTAGAGGACCAGGTAGTGACAAAGAAAGCTTGGGGAACCTATGGGGGTCCGTGGGAGTTCAACTTGCGTGATACCATGAGGTGGTTGGCGTTGTACAACTCCGACCATAATTTGGAGTCTCAACAAGATGCTTCGCTCAGTGACTTCTTAAAGATGATTGTTTGCCAAAGATTTCGGACTTCGGAAGATCGTCAAAACGCAGTCAAGCTTTTTGAAGACATTTTCGGTTCTCAGGTCAATAAGGACTCCTTCTATTCTCTTGGACCAGACTATGTTCAATCTGGAGGGTCTGTCATCAAGCGTAAAGAGCTTGTGCAGTTTTCGAACTCTACCGACAAAGTGAATTACGTGCCTTTGCAAACCAATTTTGATGTTCTCGAGTCGGCCATTAGAAGTGTGAATGAGAACATTCCATTGATCTTGACTGGTCCTACTAACTCTGGAAAGACCGAAACCATCAGATTCCTCGCCAACGTGGTGGGTGTCAAGCTCGTCGAGTTCGCCATGAACAGTGATGTTGACTCCATGGATATCTTGGGTGGATACGAGCAGGTGGACCTTACCAGATCGCTTACTGAAATCACATCCTCTGTGCATAGTGTACTCAATCGCTTGGTGATAATCAATTTGAAGCAGCAACAGACGGAGAAGAACCCCCTTACTGCTGCTTTGGGCTTGATCCAGCTTATTGAGGACGTTCCCACCAGCACTGCCAATTTCGCAGAGTTCTTGAACCATTTTAAGGCTTTCCTCTCGTTGTACTCTAACGACGAGTTATCCGAACTTCTTAAAAAATCTCAAGAATTGGAAGAACGTCTCGCGGAAGCCTCGACTGTCAAGTTCAAATGGTTTGATGGTTTACTTGTTCAAGCTGTTTCTAAGGGTGACTGGTTGGTGTTGGATAATGCTAACTTGTGTAATCCTTCCGTTTTGGATAGACTTAACTCGCTAATGGAAACAAACGGGTCTCTCATCATCAATGAGTGCAGTGAAGAGGACGGGTCTCCTAGAGTGTTGCAACCACATCCAAACTTCAGATTGTTCTTGACGGTGGATCCTAAATACGGAGAACTCTCGCGTGCCATGAGAAACAGATGTGTGGAGATCTACTTGAATAGTCTCGACGATAGAGCTACTTCATTTGATAGACTTTGTCTCGGAGTTCAGAGAACGAAGGAGACAGAAGTCTCATCTGAGATTGAGGATATGATGGAGAAGTTGGAGGTGGAAGAATTCAATGCCACGGCCAAGCCTATGACGTCTTTTGTCTCTTCTACTGACTCCAAGATGAGAAATGTGGTAGCAATTCACGATGCCATTAATCTCGGCAACGATACCGCGGTTCCCAGTTCCTTGGCTGGAATCCTGGTATTATCTCACCTTGTTTCCTTCCGTGACTGGGTAAACACTGCTGTTGGGGTGACTGAATTTTCTATTGCTGAAAAGACAACTCTCGAAGAAATCGAGAGGTTGATTGAAAGTTTGGACGAGTATGGCTTTGTCGAAAGTATTCGCAAGATGTACAACATCACCCAATTGTCAGATGTCGTAACAAATTCTTTCGACTCGAATCAGACTGTTCATGCTCTGATCAACCGTTACATTTTGGGCTACATTGAGAAATGTGCCCCGGCTGTGGATAGTGCTGAGCCCGCCATGCTTCTCCAAGTGGTCGCCGGTGCAATCAGAGCCAAATCGTTCTTGAGTCAAGTCGAAAACAAGGCTCTTCATGGAAAAGCATCCGAGCTTCTGTTTATTGAACTGTCTGCTGCTAAGAGTCTTGGAAGAGAATTGAAAAAGAGCCCCAAGATCGACATTTTCGGCTACATGAAGGGTGTCGATGCCTTCATTAGCCAAGTGATCGGAGAATCGATGAAGAAGGACTACTTTCTCGCTGAAGAAGGTTTGTATTCTGCACTTGCCGAATTGCAGACGCTTTGGTTCAGTTTGTTGGACGTTTGTGCTCTGCAGAATATTTCGAAGTTGAGAGTCTTCCACTCCAAGTTGTCTTCATGGTTCGAGAAGAACAGCGAAATTGCTCTTTTTTCCCGATTTGCCACCCACGTCACATCCTTGGACCTTGGCCTCGAATTGACTTCTGGTTTCTCCATGGCAAAGATTTGGGAGAAATTCAGACAGATTTATCCGGACTCCGAGGTTTCCTGGGAGAGTTATGTGAGTCTTTTGGCACTCTTGAATGATTTGGATGCCTTGTCTCACAAAGTTTACCCAGAAACTTACAACGAGGTTTCTTTGCTTAGAAGCCATATTTTGTCTATCCATGACGAGATCATCGGTAACGAGTTGAAGTCTGAAGAGCTTGCGGAATTATTTGAATCTCTTTCTAAGTCTATTAAGAGGCTCAGCGAACTCAGTGAGACATTTGTCATCCAACGTAATAACGAGTTCGAGCAAGAGTTCACCTTCTTGTCCAATTTCGTGGAGGTCAGTGCATTCTTTGGAAACCAGAGTTTTGACAAACAAATGCTTTTGGCCAATTACACTTCTAAAGACACCTCAGTATTCATTCGCGATTCCAAAAATGAGATCTTTGTTCCTTATCCAAGAATTTTGGACTCTCTCTGGAATACTGATGGATCGAAGTCTCGTGTTGGTGGAATTTTCACGAGTGAACTTTTGTCGTCGTCATTGACCAAGTCTGTCAAGATTGAGTTGTGTCCAGGTAAATACCTTGACCAGAATTTGGCAGATATGAAGATATTCGGCAAAGAAATTGTCGAAAGCTCTGTAGCTGTTCTTGCCAATCAACAGGTGAACTTCCGCAGATTGGTTTTGACATGGTTTTCTGATGTTCTTGATGCCCTTGGTGCATCTCTTGAAGGAAAGAACCCGGAGACTTTGAATTCTGCTGATATCGAAGAGTTGGTAAGATTTATCAACGAATCAACAGAATCTCCAGTTGCAGCCGTATTTAACGACTTCTTCTTGCCAGCATTATACCTTGCAACCGCATCGTCGAGCCTTGCTGACCTCGGAAAGGCATGGGTTTTGTTCTCCAGTGGATGTATCCAGCTTCTCGTCCCAAGTTCTCCAATGGATCCAGCTATCGAGGAGCATGTTTCTTACGACGTCCTTGAGAATCAAAAGAGAGTCGCTCAAAATCTTGTTAACTCTTGGAGAAGTGTCCGCACAGTTATCAGCGGAGATGAGCAATTGCAACTTGAGAAGTATTTGCCCGATTTGAGCGAAACCAAGCTCGCCCACCCCCGCGTCTTCAGAAAGAACGAGAGCATCGACGAGCTTTTCGAGGAGTGGAATGCGTTCATGGAATCATCCATTGATGTCGAACCTATTAAGAGGTTGTTGGGAGCAGCCGAGAATGCTCTGGAAGAGAGAAACGCTCAGATCATCGGTGTTTTCCAAAAGAACTCGTCCAACTTTATGATGCGTTTGGGCACTAAGTATTTCATCTATGCCGACTTGAACGAGATCTTGAATGGATTCATCAAGGGCCTCAAATTGGGATTGGATATGCTTACCATCAACACCGCTCACCAAACTGCTGAATTCCAGATATCGTCCATGTGGCCCGTGGACTTGAACAATTTGTTGAGTCCCGAGAAGCTCGAGTCGACTTTCTTGACTGTCAAGAGTATGACCAAGAGTCTCGAGGTCAGCTCTCTGTTAAGTGAGAAACTCATGGTTTATATTGTCAGATTATGCTTTGCGCAAAAGTCTAGTCCTAGAGACCCAGCCTTGAATCTGGTTCTCAACCAAGCTTTTCAATCACTTTACTATAGATGGTACTACCGTCGGATGAAGACCGAGGAGCAGGCTGCGCAGGAAGGTTCTCTTTACAAGCATAAAGATACTGATGATGCCGAGGGTGACTTCAGAGAGCTTTTTCCAGATTACGACGAAGTGATGGATCTTAATGGCCAGGAGGTAAAGAATACGGACGATTTCGACGAAGTTTACTATGAAATCGTCGACGTGTACGTCAGCCACTACTTACATGGATCTTCGTTGTCTTTAGAAAAAGCAAGTGCAAAGGGAGCCAAGTTATGTGCTGACTTGTCCAATTTCAGAAATACAGCCCCCGATATCAACAACTCCTCTTACTTGTCTGCATTGATTTTGGGTATCCAGAACTCATTCGAGGTGTACTCAGTCAACTCAGACACCGAAGTTGATTTCTACCATGACGCCCATCCTGGCGAGTACAGAAGGGCCATGAAGATCATCCTCTCTCTCTTCAGTGCGGTGGCTATGCTTTTGGCCCAATGGCCAGAACATGCTACTTTGCAGAGCATTTCCAGATCTGCAGAGGAGTTCCTCAGCTATCCATCGAACTACCCGTTGGCCAAGTTGTTGCACAAGATCGAGCTGATCTTCAACTTCATGAACGAGTGGGAGAAGTTTGCATCTAGCCAGGTGTCATTAAAGAGTCACTACGATGAACTCACCCAGCTTATTGTTTCCTGGAGAAGATTGGAACTCTCGTCCTGGAAATGTCTCTTCCAGTTTGAGAAGAGCAACGTGGAAAAGGGTATTGGAAAATGGTGGTTCCACTTGTTTGAATCCATCGTTGTGCCATTTATTCAGCACCAAGATGAATTGGCAGAGGATGAGGACTCTGAGAAGCCGTCAGTGGTTCAGATTTTGTCCGCACTCAATATCTTCATGAGTGAGACTACTTATGGTGAATTCGTTCCAAGATTGAATTTGGTCAAAGCATTCAAGAATCACATTTCGACTCTCGATTTGAATGACGGAGAAGTTTACAATGCTCTTTGCAACTTCATTACGTTTTACGAGCAGTTTGTTCCTAAGATTGAGGACTCAATTGCCCAGACGCAGAAAACGCTCGAAAAGGATGTTTCTGAGGTGATTCTTCTCGCAAGCTGGAAAGATGTGAACATCGATGCTCTCAAGCAGAGTTCTCGTAAGTCGCATAATAATCTTTACAAGATCGTGAGAAAGTACCGTGCTTTGTTGAACCTGCCAGTCTCTCCAATTATCCAAGCCGGTGTTCCTGAAGAGACGAGCGCTGTCATTGAAGAAAAGACACTCAGAGTTGTCGAGCCAGTCACAAAGACAAAGGACGAGAAGTTGGCTATTTTGAAGTCTTGTGACGCAGTTGCAACATGGGCAGAGAGACCAAACAGATTGAAGAACATGGATACCATCGAGAACAACATGAAGATCTACGTCGACAAGATTGCCAAAGTAACTGCACCCTCCATCTACGAATATGCCAAGGAAGTTATAGACGAGATGAAGAGACTTCGTGACGAGACACCAAAGGTGTTGAACGATGACACCAAAAAGACGATTGCTGCTTTGAAGACCCAAAAGCACAAGTTATTGAGTGAGACATTGAAGGAGCTCAGAAGAATTGGTGTGAAGACCTCCATCAAGCCTGGCGTGAAGAAGGTTCTCACAACCGTTAACCTCATCTTCGCCAACTCCGAAACTTTTGAGGATACCTTTTTGCAGGGCTCTGACCCGTATTACTTCCGCATTCTCGACATTCTTCCAAGATTGAGAAGTGCTGTTGCAGGAGGAAACGACGAAATTCCTCAACCTGACCTCGAGAGAGGCCTCGCCGTAACTGAGAACTTGATTTTCTCGTTGTTGACCACCAGAAAGCCACTTTGCGAGTTGGCACAGTCGGCCAAGTCGGTGAGAAGTATCTGCGACGTTCTTGAGAATGTTGCCAATAACGAAGTGGGCGACATCCAGCCAACTTCGGTGGTGGAATCGATTGGCTTGAATTTGGAGCAACTGAAGCAGATGTCTTTGTACTTGTGTAAGATGTTGGACTTCTCACTCAGTGTTTTGACTGGAGCTTCTTCACTCTACAAGACTGTTCCAGGTGATGTTTTCTCTTCTAGCAGAAGCCAGCTTGAGAAGTACGTGACTGGCTTGCCAGAAGACTGTGTGTTCACTTCCAGGGAAATCGCTAGCGTTGCTTCCTTCAAGACCATTTTAACTGGGTTGGTGGACAACTTGAAGACCTGGAAGGTTCACAACCCTACTGTTGCTTTTGTTGCGGATGGAGTTCTCGAATGGATAGCAAACTGGTCGTACAGACCATTTGTGAATACTTCTACCTCATTGAAAGACCTCAAGACGGTGGAAGATGTGGAGGTTTCGTTGAGGAAGCTATCTAACTCCATTCTTATTGCTGTTCAACAAGTTTTGGAGATAAATAAGGACGAGATCACTGATGAAGATGACGAGTGGCTCGCTACCACGCAGAAGTCACTTATGTCGTCCGTCAAGCTGTTGCACCATAGAAAGATTGTGGAAATCTTGCTTTCTTGTAAGCAGCAGATTGAACAGATCGAGCATAACTCTCAGACTTCGTCGACTGTATCAGCTTTGGTGGCGTGGACCATGCCTTTGGTTTCTCAGTACCAGAAACTTGTGTTGATGATCTTGGATAGGACCAGAGGTAACTATGCCCATGTGTCCAGAGCCACGCATGCCATGGCCAAGTCACTCCTCACTTTGGCCACAGAAGGATTCTGTTCTCCAGAGCCCCCAAGTGAGCAAAAGCAAGACAACAATTTACATGATGGTACTGGACTCGGAGATGGAGAGGGAGCAACCAACAACTCCAAGGATGAAGAAGAAGATGACGATTTGGCAGAGCATGCTCAGCAACCTAATGAAGATAAAGAAAAGGACGACAACGAAGACGAGGATGACGATGTCGTTGACATGGAGGGCGATATGGCTGGTGATCTTGAAGAAACTTCTGACCAGGAAAAAGATGACGAAGAGAAAGATGGAGAAGATGAGGAAGATCTTGATGAGGAGGTTGACGATATCGACGATCTCGACCCTAATGCTGTTGACGAGAAGATGTGGGACGAAGAGGCCAAGGAGGACGAGAAAGAAAAGGATTCCGACAAGATGCCTCAAAATTCCACGAACGATGATGATAACATGGAAGCTAACGAGGACGAAGAAGAGTCCAAGGACAACAAGAATGAAGATGGCCAGGACGATGAGAATCATGACGACAACGACGAAAACGACAAGGAAAGTGGAGATGACGAGGAGGATGTTGGTGAACAGGAAGATGAGGTCCAGAATCAGGAAAATGAACAAATGGATGACTTCGTTCCCGAAACAGAAACCTTGGATTTGCCTGAAGACATGAAATTAGACGACGAACAAGATAAAGAAGGTGATGAAGAAGAAGAGGAAGAATTTGATGATAAAATGGATATGAGTGACGATGAAAAGGACGAGAAGAAAGATCAGGAGGAGGCCGCTCAGGAGGAGGATGCTCAAGCCGATGAGAATGAAGAAGGTGAAGAGAACGAGGAAATGGAAAACGACGAAAATGATTCTGATGAAGAAGAAGGAGAAGCAGAAGAAGAGAATGTTGGAGGAGGAGATATTGACGAAGAAAACAACATGGACTCCGACGAAGAAGCTGCAAAGGGTCCGGAAGAGGAAGAAGAAAAGAATGAAGATAAAGACGATGCTGAAAACGGAGAAGAGGCAGCAGAAGGTGTTGAGGGTGCAGAAAACAATAATGACGAAGACGTTGACATGGATTCTGCCACCAAAACCGAGGCTGGAGAGAAAGGAGATGGATCCGATAACCAGGTGATCGAAGAACAAGATGATATTGGTGCATCTGGAGGAGCCAGCTCAGACTTGAAACAGGAAGAAGATAGCAAGGATGAGGCACCAAACGAGGATTCTGCCAGAGATGAAATGAAGGAGTCCTTGAAGCAACTCGGAGACTCGTTGAAGGAATTTCACCGCCGTCGCCAGGAAATCAAGGAAAGCTCCCAGCAAGAAAAGAAGGAAGAGACTGATGTAAAAGCCAGTACGAAACCTGATGAGTTTGAGCATGTGGATGGAGACAACACTAGCCACGATACTCAAGCGCTTGGAGCTGCGGACAACAAGGACCAGGTCCAGAAGATCGACGAGGACATGGCAATTGATGACGAAGATGAGGATATCAAGGAAGAAGAAACACTTAATGAAGTGAAACAGGAAGAGGACATGGAGGTGGATGAAAATATCGAGGAGGTTCCAGAAAAGGCAGAAAACGATGCAGAAGACTTCGATGCAAGGACAAAAGGTGCTGTTGTTGGCGAGAGAAAACGTGTCGACGAAGACCAGGATGCCGATTTGATAGCCAACGCAGAATTCGAAGACTTGGAGGCAGAGAAGGAGTTGCGCAATTTCAAGGAGGAAGAATACACCATCAACACTGGTGATGCCCCTGCCATGGATATGGGTGTGGCCCGTGACTTGTGGAGGCACAGTGAAGTCTCCACGCAAGAGTTGGCTTCGGGACTCAGCGAGCAGTTAAGATTGATTTTGGAACCAACGTTAGCCACCAAGTTGAGAGGAGACTACAAGACCGGAAAGAGACTCAACATGAAGAGAATCATTCCATACATTGCCTCGGACTTCAGAAAGGACAAGATTTGGCTCAGAAGAACCAAGCCTTCCAAGAGGCAATACCAAATCATGATTGCCGTGGATGACTCAAAGTCCATGAGTGAAAGCAAGTCGACTGAGTTGGCATTCCACAGCATAGCATTGGTATCCAAGGCGCTCACCCAATTGGAGAGCGGAGGGTTGTCGATTGTGAGATTCGGAGAGGATGTCAAGTTGGTGCATCCTTTCGATAAGCCATTCAACCAGGAGAGCGGAGCCAATGTCTTCCAGTGGTTTGACTTCAAGCAGGAGAGAACCGACATCAAGCAATTGTGTACCAAATCTTTGAAGATCTTTGAAAACGCAAGAGCCACTTCCAACAGCTATTTGTGGCAGTTGCAGATTATCATCTCCGACGGTGTTTGTGAAGACCACGAGACCATCCAGAGGTTGGTGAGAAAGGCTAGAGAAGAGAAGGTTATGCTTGTTTTTGTTGTAATTGACGGAATCACCTCCAACGAGTCTATTATGGATATGTCGCAGGTGAGCTATGTTCCTGATCCGATCACTGGAGCCATGTCATTGAAAGTTGAAAACTACTTGGATACTTTCCCATTTGAGTTCTATGTGGTGGTGAGAAACATCTCCGAGTTACCAGAGATGCTTTCGTTGATCTTGAGACAGTATTTCTCTGAGGTTGCGAATATTTAGATGCTTGAATATTATGTGTATTAATTACCGTCCCGTATGCTAGTTGGCGACCTTTTATGGCCATGCCTGATGTATTTGCCCCTAGGGCTCGTTGATAACCACCTTGGGCTCGTTGGCGACTACCTTGGCGATGCAGAGCGACATGTCGTCGAGCTTGCCTCCCAAACTGTAGTTCTTGCCGAATCTGCTTTTAGGAAGCTTGTTCACCTTCTCGTTGTAAGGTGTGTAGGCATTGTCATCATATGCGATTTGTTTGCACTTGGCCAACAACTTATTGGCCACAGTACGTACATTGTCTTTTTTGAAGTTCAAGAATTCATCAAGGTACTGCAAGATCTCCCAGTCGTACAAGTTGTCTGACATTCCGTCCGAGCACATGACAATAATGTCATCAGTCTGCAATGAGATTTGATCAACCCAGGCCATTTCCGAGGGTAGCACATTGAGAGTCTGAGTACCGATCTGTTGCGGACACAAGTCCGACACCATCTGCTCTTCGTTTGTCTTGATTATCTCTCCATTTCTCACCACATAGATTTTCAGATCTCCGATGCTGAGCATCTTCAACACGCCACCACTCAACATGCACAAAATCAATGTGGACGAACCCTTCAAGCCCTGTAAATCCATAAGATGCGATGTATGTAGATATGAGTCGTCCAAAATCTGCTCGATGTCTCTGTCGTTCAAGAAATGGGGCACATGGCTAATTTTGTACTCAGTCATCAATCGGCTCACCGTCTCCACCATGGACCGAGCCCATATGCCCGATGAGCACTGTTGGCCCTTGGACTCCCATCCGGAAACTCCGTCGGCGATAGCCATCACAGTGGGAGAAACTAGCATGGCGTCGTCTCCAGCCTTAATGGAGAGAGTATCTGCCGGCGAGCCTTGTGGTCGGCGTCTCGGAAGAAGCGAGTTGAGCCGAGCGGGGTCGGTCAAGTCGCTGAGCGAATGAACGGTGGGATCTGTGTTCATGCTGTGGTGAGCAAATGATGAGTAAGCAGTTTCGAACTTGAAGCGATCATAAGTAATGGTCTTCATCTGCTCTCTAGTGATCACCGGATACTGGATGTATGGATTGGAGGCGTTTTCGCGAGCTTCTCGGCTCTCGAGCTCGCGCTGTTTATCGGTTTTGTTGGTTGCAAGGATATTCTTCATGGTTCCGAAGAAACTTGGCGATGGGGTCTCGTTGGCCTGAGTCAACGCTCGGGCGGAGCACGAGAATAGTCTCGCCGGCTGCCTTAGCGTGCGCAAAAACATGGTCGACAAGATATATAAAAGAGGCTAAAAATACCTGCGATGGAAGAAAGAGAAGTAGGCCCCTATTTATGCTATGTCATTAAAGTCCGATGGCGCTGATGGTACGATACCGTTACTGCAGGAAAATGCTGCTGGTTTTCTTTTTCGCAGCCCATCAAACATTGTACTAGTGATAAGGGGAGGAATGGATGAGATTTGGTGGGATGTGACGGGTTTTCGTTTGGGGTGGGAAATGGTATAATCGCTATGGTATAGTGAGGAATTATTTTTTATTTTTTTATGTTTTCATTCTCTTCGTCTGTCAAGTGCTGGGCCTTTGAGCAGCAAACACACAGGACGTTGTGATACAATGGGAATTCAGTGGAGATAAAGTGGAGATTTAGTGCAGGTTAGTGGAGTGGAAATGTCGACGACTACTCTCTTTATTTCAGTGAGCAATTGCTATGACTGTCGTAACTAAGTTGTTTTTAGATTGCTCTGATAGATTACATTTTGGCTGGTCGCTTATCAACCTACATGAACTGTGCGGCCGCACTACAAATCCTCATATAAATGCCCACTATGAATGGACCAATCTTTACACGATACAGAGATGCATCCGTATATTTGGGTAGCTTTTTTCTTCCTCTTTTTCTCGTCCGTTCGTTGTCTATTATTTTCTATTATTTTCTGTTCTTTTCTATTTTTTTCTCTTCTTTTCTCTTCTTCTCTATTTCTCTCCTACACTTCTCCTAACATTATTAAATTCGCTCTATGTACGGTCATGGACAACAGCCTCATATGCTACCTTGTATGGTGGCGTAAACTTCGTGTGAACTTGGAACTGCAACACTCCCTGGTTAACAAGCATCTCAACACCTGGAACAACCGTCCACTCGAACTTCTCCTCAGCAATTCTCATAATTGGCGTCACTCTAGGCTTGTATGCTGCATCGAGCAAAGTAGGGTTGAATCCTCCCTTTCTCTTCTCAATACCTTTGTGCAACACTCTCTCCAACTTGTTCAAGAGCACGTCGTCAAGTGGCTTGTCCGCTGGAACACACGACACAATCAACGAGACTGGCTCAGCAGCATCAACCTGCTCAATGGACTCCAACACCTCAATGTTGAAATCAGCGGGAAGCAGATCCTTGATTTCGTACAACTTGGAGCTGGTCCTATTCACCATGTAGATCTTCTTGCATCCCATTTGGTTCAAGGCATAGGCAGCCGCTCTGGAAGTTCCTCCCCCACCAACAACCAATCCGGTGATATCGGAGTTTCCGATCGATGGCACGCCGTGTCTGATGAAAGAGTACGAGATTCCATACCAGTCGGAGTTGTCTCCGAGAAACTTACCTGGCTGGCCCTCAATAGGAACCACGGTATTCACGGCTCCGATGATGGAAGCAGAATCAGACAACTCGGTCACGTACTTCATGATGTCCAACTTCAAAGGCATGGTGACGGCCAAACCACCGAAATCAGGTTTGGTCATGAGCTCCTCGTAGACCTTGCTGGCGTCATCCGTTTCAAATTTGCCAAACTCATATGGCAAGTTCAAGGCCTTATAAGCAGCATTATGCAACTGAGGCGATCTCGAGTGAGAGATGGGAGACCCCACGACCGTGAACTGCTTCTTGGTCAATCCACCAATCTCGCTGTAAACCTGGTTGATTTCAGCCACTGTGAGCTGACCCTTGCCAGAAACATCATGCAATAAGTCGCTGGTTACAGGAGTCATGAGTCCATTCAAAACTCTAGACAACTTACCCTTTTCCCCACTGTTGAAGGAAATCAACGGAGCTCCCTTGTGGTTGGCACGGAAGTACTCGAGAGTAATGTTGTCCTCAAACTCGTGAGCATAACCAACCAACTGGATGATGTCTGCGTTCAAACTGATAGCCTGATTGTACTTGTTGTCCCATTCAGCATTGTTCCACTTCAAGTTTCCAGAAACATCCACGTAGGTAGCGATGATTTTCGTGAAAGCCTTTTTATCGATGATTTTCTTGAGACGCTTTTCAGAGTTGGTCAACTGAACATCCAAAAACTCAACACCGAGCTTGATACCCAAGTTGCTCAATTCCTCAAGGGTATCCACATCTTCATCTGGAAAAGCTCCTCCTTGGCTCTTGGTTCTGATAGTGTACACAATAGGCAAGTTGAGGAACTTTCTCAAAATGGCAGTTTGGTCAGCAACGTATGACGGAGAGTAGTCCTTCAAGAGATCAACTCTGAACTCAATGGCCTCACATCCAGCAGCGATATTTTCCAAATCTTCGGTGAGCTCGTTCAAGTCCGAACAAGCGAAGCTGGCCACGAAAGATCTGTGCTTAGGAATCGGCGTGAGTTCGAGACCAGTGATGGTCTTCAAGTAGCTAATGAAAGAATGTCTCAACTTCTTGAATTCAGTTTCGTTGGAGCAATGAGAGGAGTAGAAGTGGTAGTTTGAGCACTCATGGTACCACTTTTCCCTTTTAGACCACACTTCCTTGATTTCACTCACATAGGCTGGACGAGAAGTGTCAGCACTCAAGAACACAACGGTTTCGTCCAAGTCGCGGTGCAAGTGAAGAACAATTCCGTCAGACTTGACGTATGCCTTCAAGAGGTCTCTTGACTCTTCACTCTCAACGATACCACCGCCAGTGGAGATCACATAACCGTTGGAGAATTTGGTGAGGTACTCTTTTACCAAAGCAGCCTCGTTCTCACGGAAGTTGTCCCAGCCGTGCTCCTTGATGTAAGGTCTGATGTCACCGAACTTCTCCTCGAATACAATGTCCAAGTCCAAAAGCTTGAAGCCCATGAAGTTAGCAATCCACTTGCTCAAAGTAGACTTGCCTGCAGCTCTCATCCCAATGACAATGATAGATCTGGCGCCGTTGGGGGCCTTGTTGATCACCAAGCGTGGGTCATCCAAGTTCTTGGATTCCTCGTATCCATCAAGGGTGACACCAAACTTGGTGTGCAAGACATCCCACCAGCCAGGCCACGTCTTACCCGTGCAAGATCTTTCGGTGATCAAAACAGGCTCGGAACACATCCCAGCCAACAACGAGAATGACATGGCGACTCTGTGGTCGTCGTATGTACAGATACCTCTCTTTTCGGCACTTGGGACCCCCAAAGTCTTGTAGTCGACACCGAAGATCTCAATACCGTCGGGCAACTCACCTGCCTTGACGTTGAACTTGGCCAATTCATCAACCATAGCCTTGATTCTGTTGCACTCCTTGACTCTCTGATTAGCAATACCAGTAATCTGAGTAGGAGACTTATCGTTGGCGATAGCAGCAACAACAGAAGCAGTCAAGAAAGCGTCAGTCATAGGCTCCATATCCACATGTGGCAACGACTTCAAGTGGCCCCTTGGAGGACCCGTGACCGTGGTGGAAGTGGCAGTCTGAACAACGGTACATCCCATTGGCTTCAACACCTCGACAGCAAATCTAGCATCTCCTTGCAAAGATGAAGAGCCAATGTTGGGCACGGTGCAAGAAGTTCCAGTCATGGCAGCGAATGCCAATGGGTAGGTAGCAGAAGAGGCATCAGACTCAACCTCGTACACTTCGGGGTTTTTGTAAACACCCTTAGGAATGTGGTAGGTATGCTCTTCAGTAGTGGATCTGGTGACAGTAATGCCAAATGACTTCATCATGGCGATAGTCATGTCGATGTACAACTGAGAAATCGGCTTACCACCCACCAAAGCCAAAGTGACTTCCTGGTCAGCGTAAGGGGCACACATCAAGATGGAAGAAACGTACTGAGACGAGATAGTAGCAGCCAACTCGAGTCTTCCACCCTTCAAGCCCTTACCAGCTTGAAGCTTCAAAGGCAAAGAGCCTGTGCTGTTCAAGTATTCGATCTCGGATCCATTAGCTCTTAATGCATCGACCAAGGGACCAATTGGCCTCTCTTGCATTCTAGCATTTCCAGTCAAGATGGTGTAGTCGTTGGACTCTTTGTTGATGCCAACCAAAGATGCCACCGTGGTCAAGAATCTAGAAGCAGTACCTGCGTTACCCAAGTAGATCTCCTGGTCACAAGTAATGAAATTACCTCCGTTACCTTTCACCACAATGGTCTCACCGTTGTCCTCGGTGGTGATTTCAGCACCCTTCAATGCGCTCACGGCGGCGAGCATGTGCTTGGTGTCATCCGAGTGAAGCAAGTTCTTGACACGGACGGTACCTTGACCGAGAGCAGCCAAAATCAATGCTCTGTTGGAAATGGATTTCGAACCTGGAGGAGTGACCACATTGGTGGCGGGAGTGGAGGCTGGATCGAAGGGGTACACGAGCACCTCGTCTGTCAAAACCACTCTCAAATCCTGCTTGGACACCTCGTGAGCCTTCCACTGGTAGCACTTGCCAATGGCCTCCAAGATAACGGATCTGATCTTGGAACCATCGTTCTTCTTGTCGATGGCCATCTTATCCAACAAGGTATTAATTTCGATAAAGTGACGCTTGTGGCCAATTCTTTGAAGGAAAAGCTTGTCGTTCACCGACGTTGGCAATTGGTAAGCAGCAATGCACTTGACCAATCTAGCCACGGCAACAGGACTCAAAACTCCCCAGTATCTGGCCAACTCGGCCTCGAGAACCATACCCACGGCCACACACTCACCGTGCAACGCCTGTGGAGTGACAATGGCCTCGATAGCGTGGCCAATAGTGTGTCCGAAATTGAGAAGGTTTCTCAAGCTCGACTCCTTCTCGTCCTTGGACACAACGTCGGCCTTCACACGGATAGACTGGAGAACAGTCTCGACCACGCTGTCCTTAATGGTGACAAGGTCAATATCGTCTGCGGTAACCACCGAGATGAAGGTTGGGGCGAAGTTTTCGAGTCTGGTGAATTCTTCCTCATTCCAGATGGCTGCGGTCTTGACAACCTCGGCCATACCATTGATAAATTGTCTAGCAGGCAAGGAGCTCAAGAAAGATACGTCCACAAACACATAGCGGGGCTGGTGGAAGGCACCCACAAAGTTTTTGCCCAATGGAGTATCGACGGCAGTCTTACCTCCAATGGCCGAGTCAACCATGGAAAGCAATGTAGTGGGGACCTGAATAACACGCACCCCACGCATGAAAGTAGCGGCCACGAAGCCAATCATGTCTCCCACAACACCTCCGCCAACGGCAATAATGACGGTGTCTCTCGTGCAACCTTTTTGCAACAAGAAGTCTTCCACCTGGGCTTTCGTCTCACGAGACTTGTTGTTTTCACCAGGCGACACGGAGTAGAAAAGCAAACGGGACTCTGGACGCACCACCTTCATCTGGTCTTCAAACGCGCTAACCAATTTCTTGAATGGAGCGGTTTTCTCCATATTGGAATCGGTGATAATGACATATGTGGAAGACTTCTCGTGTTCGAGAGTCTCGGCCACTATATGTTGCTGGATGTCGTAGCCCACATGGATCGACTGTCTGCCTAGAATCGACACCTTCTCCACGGACATGGCTATTCCAGTTTTTTCAGGGTAGTGGGTTTCTGGAAACTATGACTCTTCCAATTTTTTCGTAGGTCTATGGAGGTCGTGCAGGACTGGGTCCGAAATAACGTGGAGACGCTTAGATGGGTTTTTGGGATTCGGTATGAATAGCTATCTCTGGGGTGAATTGTACGTTCTTGGCATTTTTGATTATCTTTTGTCTTGGGATTTTTGGGCTAAAATATTAGGTTGTTACTTCAGTCTTGACTATTTTCGCGATTATTTCGCAATAATTAGCTTAATGTTAGGCTAAAAGTATGCATCTATGGGAAGCGCGGAAGTACAGGTTAAGGTGCAGATTAGTTAATTGATGACTTTCTACTTTCCACAGCTTTTTTTCCTGCTCTTATATGTTGCAGGTATTTATTAGTTGCTTGTAGTAGCTTTTGGGGGTTTGCCCTTTCTCAATCTTGCTTGTAACTGATCTTATCTGAGTGGGCCAATTTTTCCTGTAATCCGACATCACGTTACGGTGCTCTGTAAGCTTCAGTCAATTACTCCAAAATCTCCCGGATGTGTGCAATGCAATCTTCTTGCGTTCCCTCAGGATGATCCAACTGCCATTTGAGCACTTCGCCGGTGACAGAACTCATCCATGGTCCAGGCTTTCTTCCAAGGGCCATGGAGATGTACTTGCCATCGATAAGTGGCTTCATGCTACTGACATTCTCAAGCTCTAAGTCTGAAATGGTAGCCAAGAGCCTCTCGTAATTACTAGACACCTTCTCCATGATATCCGCAGCGATGGCAAAATCTAAAGCCTCTGGCGAAGGTACAACGTCAACTTGGCTAGGAACATCAATCGCAGCAAGAAAATCGTTGAAGGCATTCACAGCAACATTGATAGGGAAGTAGCATCCAAATTGACGGATGTAGAGTCCCAACTCCGACCTTGAAATCCGGTCATTCTGGAATATTCTATGAAGAACATCGGCCGAGTCCAATTTACCCACAATGGACGAAGTAGGGTCGTAGTCGTGCTTTCCAAACCTTAATCCTTCCTTTAAAATGAGTTCAACGAAAGACAGAAGTGATAACTTCTTAGGATTTGCCTTCACCTTGATGTTCCCATAAGGGTGCAATGCAGTAGAGAGCCAGAAAACCTTCTGCGATGGTTTCGATGCAAAAACGTCATCAACTAGTTTCTGGAAGTGGCGGTAGTCGCTAGAAGTGACATATTGGCGGAACACCTTGAAGGCATGAGTTGCTGCATCGATTCTTTGAATCGACGACTGCTTGTGCAATTCCAACTCCTCGAGAACGGACTTTTCATTAATTGCTTCGATAGTATCGGAGAGAACACCCGTATTGAAGATACTTTCGGTCAATCCCACGTAGTTGATAAGGCGAAGACCGTACTGGACGTTGTTACTGGTCAAGATTTTGTCAACCTCCACACCAACTCTCTCTCGACTGATTTTCTGCACCAACATTGTCCTAATGCGCTCGTCCTTCATGGCTTGCAAAGTGTCGTAGTCAATGAGGAAGTTGAAACGGCTTGCAAATCTCACTAGACGCAACACTCGCAAGGGATCGTCCAAAAACGTCTGCAAGGACGGAAGTGGAGTCCTCAAGATTCCGTCTTGAAGGTCCGAAAGCCCCTTCCCGGTAAAATCCTCAATTTCGCTCTCGTTCAAGTTGTAGAAAAGGGCATTGAGCGTGGCGTCTCTTCTCAACGCATCTTCCTCGGCTGTCCCACACTCAATTATAGGAACTCTACTATCATCAGTATATTGCTCGCTTCTCAAGTTGACAAAATCAACGTCTAGACCATACAATTTGGTTGTACAAGTCTCCAAGTGCTTTGATTTTTCTGGATTCTTCTTGATGGTATGCAAACCGAAGGAATTTCTGCCTAAATCAATACCCTGGGCCTGAGCAAAAGCCAATAGCTGAGAAGCAAAGTCTTCTCCGCTGAGAACATTAATTGCGATATCTAGATCGTTGCTTTCGTGGCCCAACAACTTGTCTCTTACCCAGCCTCCGGTGATTCTCAATTCCAACGGCTCCGGGGCAGTCTGATTGTAATGACCAGAGAAATCGACCAAAAGGTCTCTAATCTTGGACTCAGTCGCACTGAGAACAATCGACGGGTTGATATTTCTTCTCATGGTGTGGATTTTCCGTAGTGAGCTAATGGCGGAGGTCCTGAATGAACTTTTCTGAATTATAACCGGTAGAATTTTCTTCGGCGACAAGTTCATTAAGGATGATCTTTTTCACTCGCAGGACATAATCGTGCATCGAGTTGCTCGAGTAGAATAGAGAGTTTGAAGCGCCACGAGCTGATTCAGAGAGGGTTATCTAACTTATATTATGTATTTTTGGACAATAAATCATCTGAAATGCTCAGAATTTCGAAAAGCCAACATTTTTGCTGGTCAGCCGATCCTATCATATCCGCAAGATATTGTTGCAACATTGCCTGTGTGGCGTAATGGTTAGCGCATTTGACTTCTAATCAAAAGATTCCGGGTTCGAGTCCCGGCATGGGTTCATTTGCGGTTTTAGCTCAGTTGGGAGAGCGTCAGACTGAAGATCTGGAGGTCCTGTGTTCGATCCACAGAAATCGCATTTTTTTGTCTTTTTATTAACATTTACCAATTCTAGATGGTCTACAATTCCATCAAGGCTTCTTTTCATTTATTTTTGTTCAACCGTCTTCCCATACAACCAGGAAGCTTTAACCAGTGGCTCACGATCACTCTCGTGTCATGTGCAGGATGAGAGCGCCGGCCCTATATAAGCCCGGCTGATTCCAAGTCACCATTTCATCTTATCTCCAATTACCGCCCACATAGCCCCATGCAGAAGCGACGTAAACAGCATGAAGAATCTCGACGTGGAAACATTCTTGGGCTTCATAGCCCCGCTCGGTAACAAGGAAACGCTTACGCCTGGCGAGGCACTGTTGCTCCAACTTAGAATCGCCGAGCTAGTATTGGACAACACCATTGACGTTCCACTTCTCAAATTTTTAAGTCGATTTTTGACGCAACAGTCGTACGACGAGTTGGTCGAGGAACGCAACATCGAACACCAGTGTGGCTACCCATTGTGTGGGAAATCACCTAAACATCAGGTCAGAAGACCTTCTCACGGTGGAGCCATAGAGACCGCCACCAAATACCAGATCTGGAACCGGAAACCGTCTATGATCTTACCAAACACATACTTGCTGCAATATTGCTGCAAGGAGCATTACCAGGCGTCACTATTTTACCGGAATCAGCTCTCGCTGGAAGCGGTTTTTGCCCGGAAGAACATTTTGGTGATTCCACCGTTTGCGCCCGTAGGAGGGCCGTGGTACGAAAACAACATCACATGTTTGGAGGAGGTGTTGGCCAAACATCGCGAGTTGAAGCAGCACGGCAAATCTCTCGGAGATGTCATTGCTATGATGAATGGGTTGCTGGTGGCCGATGGCGACTCTGGAGAGGTTTCCGACTTGGTGAAGCTCATTCAGGACTTCGACATCATCGAGCACGATGGCAAGGTCGATGAAGATGACGTTGGCGATGTGGATTACGATAACGAGGCGGCGTCCAAAGGGGTGGACGGGTACATTACTACGGGTCGGAGCTTTGGTGGGTACATGGTGTAGAATTTATGACTAATGAATGGGGAAGATAATCAATTCGTATGCTAGAAGCCAAATCTCTTTCGAAATTTGTATCCCAGCAGATATGCTTTAAATCCGTGGTCTTCAAGGTAATCACCGAGATGCTTTCCTAGGCCTCTTCGGTCCACCTCAGGACGTTCCTTACCCTTTTTAGCCATTTTAGATTCAACCTTCGAGTTTTCTTCCACCACACTTACCCTGTATAGCTCTGAATGAGGAAATACTCGGTCGTTCTCCAACTTAGCAAGTAGCTGTGCGTATCTGACCACGGTTTCGTCATATTTCTCGTCCATAAGCTGCTGAAAATGTTCCTGTTCTGCCCAGATTGGACTATGTTTCCCTATTTTGTACTTTGTATAGTAATGCTGAACTTCGTCGTTGACGACATCGGTGGCATCAATAAGAGGCTGCTTCCATGCTAAAAGAGAAGCTCTAGCTCTTTTCTGTAGACGTTCGGCAACCCCTTTTTCCTTTAGAATCTCCTCTCCATGAACGGCTTTCGTCTGCTCTATTTCCATCAACGCTTCCCATTGAGCTTCCTCTACCACCAACTTCTCATAGTATTCTCTCGGGAACATGACCTCTGCGCTGGAGAATCCTCCGCTATCTCGCACTCCGTAGCCTTCGCCAAATTTTCTTTCGGGAACCGACATCCCCTTCGACGGTTGGAGGTTCCATATAAACTGCTTTCTCACCGCTCGCATCAGCTTCTTGATATCTAGGGCCATCTCTCTCATCTGGGTGGCTCTCGTAAATGGAAGTCTGAGGAAGTGAGCCGTCATGACTCCCGCGTTGGTGTTCCGTATTTTCACCTTGTATGGACCGTCATCAATATTTTTTTCGATTTTCTCCAAATGATGGACTTGATTGATTTTGAATTCCACCTCGGGCTTGATGATTGTCTCAATGTACTGAGAATCGTAAGCTGCGTCCAAAACTATGGTTTTCGTCGAGCCTGGTATGAGTATATCATCGCGTGGCATATCTGCCATTTGCCTGGAAAATGATGCTGGAACGTATGGCAACTTGTATGGGTTGGGTATCCGGCCTTCTAGCTGGAGCTTCTTGAGGTAGTTACGAACGACAAAAGCACTGTTTGCTGAGGCTTGTGCCATGTCATTTTTGAAAGCTTTCCGTTGCTCTTTAATTGAACTCACCTTGATGTCGGCCTGTGACTCTGCGCTTCTCTTTCGAGATGACCGACGTCTCACTATAAGCGAATCTGAGTCTTTGTCTCTGCGCTGGTCGATTTCTTCCTTGTTGACGATATACGCTAGTTTCCACCTATTTTTCTCGTGCTCCAGCTTTCGATGGTCCACCAAGATCTGTATGATGCCATTCCAGGCGTTCTGGACCGTTTTTCTATCGGTGTCTTTCTTAGAAGCTTCGATGACGCTTTCTAGAAGCGCATTGAGTCTTTCGCCTATTACTAGGTTGCTATAAAGACTTCGCTCGTTGATTCGTGGATATCTTTTGCGGAATTCTTCGTCCATTCGGTACTTCAATTCCGTTCGTAGATATTCACCGTACAATTGTGGATTCTTGGATGCTTTTGCGAGTTCGCAGTTTCTGTTCTTGGACAAGTCTACTTCAGGAGTCAACTGGTGGATCTTTCTAAGATTCCGTATTAGTTGCCGATACAATGCCCGGAGCAGTTTCTGGTGGTCCGGCCACACCGTAATGGGAGGCATTTGGTATAGATGCTCTTCGCAGTCTATTCTGTATGGTAGCTCGATGTCAGTCAGTACCCCGGACAGTTACACAATTATTCAATTTAGGTGATACGATTCAATTGTTGATTATATCAGATTAGCAAACTACGATATCGATTTTTATTTATGCTTTTATTTTTATCCGTGAATTCATTTCTTCTCTCCGATACTATTTCCTCTTCCTACAATCTCCTCTTACTGCTGTATGTCTACCCATATCGCGATTTACCTTAAGTCACCACACTCATTCAATGGTACGTCAACTGAATACACAATTGATGCTAGAATGTACAATTGATGCTAGAATTCAATTGATGCTAGAATGCAATTGATGATAGAATGCAATTGATGCTAGAATGCAACGTCGTACTAACTCCAGCCACCTAAAACTCAAATCACCATCATAAAGTTCAAAAGGGCCCGTACGACGTACGTGGTGCCGTTGACTCTCGACAAGAAAAACCTTCTGAGAGAATACTTCCTATCTTCATTGGTAGAGGCCATCAACTCGTCTGGCGGACTACGTCTAGTGGATATAGATGTGGGAGAGGATTTGCCGTTGGACGAGGAGGAAGGTTTACAGGTGTCCGGGGCCGATTTGGAGCTTGCGTTCCCAAAATCAAAAGAATCTCCATACGACAACGAGTGGATCGCCATAGAAGACGACCTGAGTTTGAAAACAGTAGTGTTCAACGACTACGACATTCTCGCATTCAAGTTTGCTGATGACGAACTGTTCCGCGTGGAGCAGCTGGAGTATGTCGACGAATGAAACAGTATATTCATGCAATAGGTAATACAAGTGTTGAAAAGAGAGTAATGCTAATGCTGAAAGGTGCAGACTATGTTACGAGCGTCCACACGAACTAGTACTTGCGCCCGCTAACCTTGCGGATGCCTCCAGACAGAATCCGCGTGGGATTTTTCCCAGGAAGAACTCCTCCACTGATCTTGTTCCCGGACCGCGATCTGGGAAGCTTGCTGCCTCCTGGCGATGTCGGCGACGATGTCAATGTAGTGCTGATGGTCCGCGTGGTGGTCGTGGTGGTGGTTTTAGTCATCGACACTGGCTGGTTTGTACTGTTGGTGGAGATGGACCTCAACACCTTCCAGTCACTAGTGTCTCTGTCTCTCTTGGGAGAACTGTGGCAGATTTCCCCGTCAGCAGTGTTGATCTCATGCTCGAATGTAGCCGACTGGTTCTCTGGATCGTGCATGGACGCTGTGCCATTGCCTTCCTCGTCGGAATTGTTGATCACATCAAGAACAAGCTCGTTGGCGGAATCCTTGTATTTTCTGGGCTGCCCAGGAGACTCCATAGGCACCGCACTATGGATTTTCGAGGCAAGTGCTCCACTGATTTTTCGTCTGCGGATAGGCGTGGTGTTGAATGAGGAGTCGAGCGGACTCAAATACGACGAATTGAGCTGCTGCTGTTGTTGGTGTTTTCTCTGTTTGGCCTCATGCTTCAACCGCGCCTTGAATTCCTCATAGGGAACCAAAGAGAAGAGTCCACCAATGAGCAAGTCGGTTCGGTTGTCTAAGCACATGGTGTGTCTCCAGTCTCTAAATTCGTGCTGATGTAGATATAACCAGTGCTGCTGGGGTCCCACCACCATTCCAGGACGGATCATACGCATGTATGCAATGCACTCGTTGGCGGTGAAGCCGTGGGTGTAGATCAAGTGGGCACCAATAAGACACCCGGTTCTCCCCAAGCCAGCTTTGCAGTGAACGGCAATTTTACCACCCTTGTTGATGACGCACTCGGCAGCACCAATAAATTTGCGGACATAGTCCAAGGTGGGACAGGTTCCGTCCTCGAAGATCATGTCGATATGCTGGATGTTGCGTTTGGTGAATTCGTTGGCGTCGTACAAATGCGAGTTGAGTCTTACCACAAGCTGGACGTTCGAGCTCATAAAGTAGTTGAGCACCTTTTTGAAGGGCTCGTTCAACACCCCCGGTTTTCTAACGTTCTGCTGTGGCGATGCAAATGCAATGAAGTCCTTGGAGATCAGGTTGAAGTCGCCCTGGTCCACTCTTTCGTACTGCTCGTATTCCTCCAAGTTGAACGTGGTCAAATCGATCATTCCTCGCTCCTTGGCACGCCACATGGCGTAAACGATGTCCTGGATCGTGATTTCGAAGTCGGCTGTGGAGTACCCGGCGTCTCTGAACGGCTGGAAGGGAACCTCCACCTGCGAGAGTGGTTGCAACACTTGGTGGGGAGCCCACGACTGCACCAACACCATGTAGCACGCGAGCAAGCAGGCGGCGTTAGCTCTTTCCTTGGGAGAAGTGCTGCTGTAAAAAACTACTGCTTTGCCCTGATTGGCGTCTTCATTTAAGATGTTATGCAACACTACGGCAAACCGGTACAAGCACCCGATATGCAAGGGTCCGAAGTCCAAATGGAAGGAGTTGTACACCAACGCATCTTCCACGGTGAAGTATACTAAGTCGTGAGAGTCCTGGGGAGCATGGTCGTAGGCCCCAAGATATATACGATCTGGAGTTAGTATTGGAGGTAAAACAGGCTTAGGGTAGTGGATGCCCGATTGAGCCACAAGTACATACTCTTCAAGAACTCGATGACAGGGATGTTCAGTCTAGCACGAGCCATGGCGGAGAAGAAGGTCTAGACGGAAACAAAATGGTAAAAAACAAATTGATAGTGGGTGAGTATGTGTTTATGTTTGTTCCGCATTTGGGCCTGTGATGAAATCGGGGTGTGTGCAGGCGGATCTACTCAGTGAGCTCGCTTGTACTATTAAGATAGCTATTAGGAAATGGTATGTGACGGCAAGACGAGCAAGTGGCGAGAAATGACCCGATGAATTACTAATAGCAGGCTTCGTTGTATACGTTTAGCTCCGAGACTTTGACGGATCTCCGGAAGTTCCGATTTGGCAGCGCCAGGGCCACCACCATGGAGGCGGTGATTTGTATGTATCTATAGTGGTTGGGAAGGCAGGAAGTGTGGTAAATTGGCTGGTGAATTAGATGTGATAGCCTGAGTTTGATGTGATTGTCTTAGTTTGTTGAGATAGTTTGAGTTAGATGAGATAGCCTGATGGCTGTTGTCGTAGGCTCTGCTATTAATAAGACTCAAGAGATTAAAGGCTACTATCAATAAGATTCAAAAGATAAGGGGCCTGCGTTATGCACTTTGGCGTGGAAATCAAGAAAACAGAAACATCAAATTTCAGCTACGACAGTGAACGTGGTCACTCACAGGGTCATTATAAAGAATTCTATGGGGCAGCATAACCAAGACTTACCGTTTTGAGCGGAGATTAAAAGTCCCACCCGATACTGAAGCGTGATTCGGATCTCCAACGAACAAAGATCAAGTCTTTGAATGCTGGTATGACGTTTTTGCTAGTTAAATGGCTCACTTCTCAAACTAGGAAGTCAATCTCGAATTCCCCCAGACTCATTCACATCACACCCTCTACAATTTCGAATGTTTCCCGGTATTATGCAATTGCCGACAATTTCACAGTTTTCTTCAAAGTGTTCGTGAAGTTCGTCATGCAGAATGAAAGCAAAGTCATTATTTTTATTTGGACACCCTCAACTTCATCTCCAAGTTGATTATTCATCACCACCACCACCTCCTATAACCATACACTTCGCCATCACTGTCACAATACTAACTTCAGATGAAATCGACAAGTCCTCGTACGAGTTCAAGAAAGTCACAGACTCTCCCATCGATAACGTGGAAGAGCTCGTCGAAGAGCTTCCCGACAACAGCGCTCGCTATATTCTCCTTTCGTACCCCATGAAGCTTTCTGATGGAAGAATCAAGAGTCCGTTCGTCATGCTTTACTGGCGTCCACCAACCTGTGGCCAGGAGAGCAAGATGCTTTACGCTGGAGCCGTGGAGTTGATGCGGGAGAAGGCGGGGGTGTCTCAGTATGTATTTGATTCTGAAACGGCTTGGGCTGATTTACTAACTATAGGCTTATTGAGATCGAAGACGAAGAAGACTTTGAGGAATTGGAGTCCTTGATCAACTAGCGGATACAATATGTTGATACAAGTGAGAGACTCGTAGTACACTTGACATGTATAATTTGAGATATAACCTTCATAATCGAATAATTTGATATATAACCTAAATAATCCAATAATCATACGCTTGAAATTTATAATTTGATAATTCTTTTTTAAAATAACTATAACCTGCTTAATCCAATAATTTGTTGGCTCTACTTGCAACCACCCCTAGGTACTTCTCAGAACAGCGTAATTTCCAGTCTCCAGTCTCATCCGCTCAGGGACGTGCACACACCATTATGCAAATTTTTCCTGCTATATATTGTCGCGATATCCCATCTCTCAAATTTTTTATCTACTACTAAATCTTCAGCCATGGGTCGTTTGCATTCTAAAGTATGTGGCTTCACTTTTCTATCATGGGATGGTTGAATAGTGATCTGGGTCGATTCGGTGCAATCGCTTTGTGGGTCTTAGTAAGAGTGGCATTCCTAGAGAATAGTCATTAGCTCTTACTAGCTGATACCACTATATGGGCGATTGCGACAGCTGGTCGATTCCACTATTTGTAGACCAACGTCACGGAGGTGATTCTCCAGATGTGGTCGGCAAGTGACGGCGTGAACGCTTGAGCTATGGACATTCTGCTGACAGTCAGACATGGTTTATGAAAATGGTGTGATTCGATGCTATAATTCGATTCTATATCTCGATAACATTTTCATGCCCGGTGTCTGCTGCTGTGCTCTGCCCATCCGCCCTCCTTGTCGACCCATCGTTCGGAACCCTGTGCTCTCCGACACTTACTAACTATTCAGGGTAAAGGTATCTCCTCCTCCGCTCTCCCATACTCCAGAAACGCTCCAGCTTGGTTCAAGTTGAGCTCTGACGACATTGTTGAGCAGATCATCAAGTACGCTAGAAAGGGTTTGACTCCTTCTCAGATTGGTGTTCTCTTGAGAGATGCTCACGGTGTCTCCCAGGCCAAGGTTGTCACTGGTAACAAGATCTTGAGAATCTTGAAGTCCAACGGTTTGGCTCCAGAGATCCCAGAGGACTTGTACTTCTTGATCAAGAAGGCTGTCTCTGTCAGAAAGCACTTGGAGAGAAACAGAAAGGACAAGGACTCCAAGTTCAGATTGATTTTGATTGAGTCCAGAATCCACAGATTGGCCAGATACTACAGAACCGTTGCTGTGTTGCCACCAAACTGGAAGTACGAGTCTGCCACCGCTTCTGCTTTGGTCAACTAAGTTTTTTGCACGGTTTTGTTTTATAGTTGTCACTGTAATATAATCTATGCATTTTTATAATGGATATCGGGTATAGGGATAATGTAGTGTGATACCTTGAGCTATTACCTTGACGTAATTTGGTACTACGTTCGACATGACATCTCCACATCACGTAAGTTGGTAATACGTTCGACATGACATCTCCACTTGACTAATATAAAACATGTGCCAACAAAAGTTCCTACTATTCCTCTCTGTAAGCTTGGATTGGTGATAAATATGGTACAAACTGATAATGCTAAATGTCGTCGATGTCCAAATCGTCGTCTTCCTCTTCCTCTTCATCGTCGTCACCGAACTCGAAATTGACCTCCTCGTCGTCATCTGCACCAAAGGTGTCGGTCTCGTTGATCTTGGCCGATTCTGGCAACTCTCCGATGTTCTTCAATGTTCTGGCCTCATCGGAGTTGTACTTGTGAACGACATCACACTGGTCGTCCTGGAAGTCTCTCAACGACACCAAGATGATGTCACCTTGTCCCATCCACACCTTTTTTCTCAATTTGCCTCTGATGTGGCCCATTCTCTTGATACCATCAAAACAGGACACCTCAAGTCTACCGTTACCCAACATCTTGGTGATTTGGGCGTATTCCTGGCCCTCCTCTTTGTGGATCAATTCTCTCTTCTGGCCGCCATTCACGTTCTTTCCCTTTCTTCTGTTCTTTCCTCCTTTTCCTTTGGAAGATTTACCCATTTTGTATGAGGAAAAAAAGAATTCGATGTTCGGGAAAATTTTTAATCTACAACAACCCTCTGGTGCACGGGTGCGTTTGTAACGTCTACCTGGTTTGTGTAGGTGTGCTGACTTCCTGGACGGTTCTCATTCGCTAGGTTTTGGGTGGACAAAAAATGTGGGTTCCTAAAATTTGGTTAATTTGGGTATTGGGTTGAATCATTCTGATCTTGAAGGGGAACTTCTTGCGGGAATCTCAAGTAGTTGGTCGGAATGAATTTCATGTAGTTGGTGGGAACTGAGGGTCTCATATTGTAGTTCTTGGTTTAATGACGAGTTTGTGTTAATTCTTCCTTAACTCTGTTATCTTCTTTTTTTTTGTTTTCTATCACGATTTCTTGTATATTTCGATCTTGGCCGAGTTTTCCGGCCATATGTGGAAGGTAAACCGTCTTTGTCTCACTAATCCGTATCCACTTACGTTTACGTCCTATATTAATTCTTTCTTTCACTCTTCGTTTTTTTTTTATCACTCTGTATTCACTTGGTGCTCCCTTCATCTTCTCACCGCAGCTGCCTTTCATCGACCCATGAATTCCCATCTACATCTGCTTACTAAAATTGATTAGGACAACAACAGACAATGATCTCACCTAATCTGAAGAAACTATCTACCCTAAGACCTGAAGAAACTGTCTCACCTAACCTGAAGATGCCTTCATCTTATTTTAATTTCGTGCTGTCAATTTCGACTCTCTAATAGATTCATCTTCTCTAGCAATAAATTACAACTCCGGAATCTTTCCCGCGCATCTCAAATTATGCCTCGAGAATTCGCAGCCAATGCCTCGGTCTCACCACTCGACCTAACCATTGCACCACAAAACATTCAGTTAAATGCATAACCAACATTTCATTCGGACAAGTTCTAATTTCCATTTCCACTCTCTTCTGCCGATTACTCCATCAATCTTCCCAATCCTCTCCAATATTCTCCAGTGTCCGGATGTACAGGTCTCCATCCACCACATCAACTCTAGTCTGCTTCTATTCTCAACCCACATACACCATGGATCTGTTTGAGACGAGCTCCCAGTTCGTCCAGATCATGAGGACGTTGGTCCCTCAGATGCAATCTTTGTTGCGTGCTGCGCACTTTGCCTTGAAACACTCGGAAAGTGAAGATTACCTCTTCTTTGCTATTATGGACTTACTTGACGACCCAAAAGTGGAACTAAACACCAAATCCACCGTTTTCCAATTCATCGACGTGCTTATCCATGAATCATTCTTCATTTCGCAGCAGGCAAACTCCCACTACAACTACCCGTATGTCCACAACTTGAAGCTGGCCCTTCCAAAGATCATCTTGAAGGTTCTTCCAGGTACCAATAATGCCAATCTCTTCAACATCTTCAACAACTTGAAGAACATCTCGGAATCGCTAAATGTGTCGTACTCTGACTACGAAAATCAATATAAGGACGTCGAAACTTTGCTCTCCAAGGAGGAATTGGAGAGCGTCGAGATGGACATTCCATACCCAGAAATAAACTTGGAAGAGATCGAAGAAAGCTCAGACCCTGTGGTCCGTGCGTGGGAGATTCTTCTCCGAAAGAGGAAACAAAGTCACTATGAGCGTCTTCGTCTCTTGAAACACCAAAAGTATCGTGAGGATAATATAACAGAAGACGAATTATTCAGCATCAGACCTTCCAGAGCAGGAGACCCGACCAAGAAGGTCAACGAGCTGATGCTCTCCAAAAAACAGATTCTTGCCAGAATGGAGGACGATAGAGAAACTCATAAGAAATCAAAGGAAACGCTATGGGTGGTCAACAGACCCAGTGGTTCCACCACTGTAACGGAAGAGGAATTTTCCAACTACTACTGGCTGAGAATAGAAAAGCTTCCTACAAAACAAATGACAGAGTTCCTTAATTCGTTCGATGAATTGAATCGATTGGCTAGTGCTAGTTATAAAGACCCGATCTAGAGCTCTTAGTGTTCGTCGCCCGCCTTGGAAAGCATACCTAACAACTCATTCAGTCCGAAAACGGCATACGTTGCCGAAGTCCGTGCGTCGTTGCGGCTGCCACGGATAGCCACAGTCAACGTGGAGTCGATAACGCCGTCCTTCTCGAAATGGGACACACTGTCAAAAACCGTTTCATCGATCGGGTTGAGGCCACCGGCAAAAAAGAGAGAGTTGACCTTCTTAGCTTTTTGGAGCCTCTCCTCAGCGCTGATGTTATCCGCATTAGACTGGAATAATGGATCCGACATAGACTGAACTTTTTCAATGTTGAACCTCTGCCAGAGTGTTTCCAATGTAACATCGGTGGTGTAAATAGCCAAAAGGAGATTCAATGCACGCAACTTGATATTCTTCTGCAGAACGAACACCGAGTTGTTCACAATAGTAGCATGAACACCATCACTTTCTTCAAACGATTCGTTGATGTGTTGGATACAATCTCCCAAAACGTCAAGACTTCTCTTCGGATCTTCTGCCATTGCAGAATTTGCAAGCAAACGAACAGTACAATCATCAATGACAGCCCTTGATCCTGGAAGTCTTTCGGCTTTTGACTTGATCAACAGAGAGACCTGCGGCTTCCAGTTGTCAACTTCATCCTTGTCAAAGATGGAAAACCACTCAGACTCTCCAATGAGCCTGATGTAACCACCACATTCGGCAACCAATCCAATGTTATGATTGTTCTTGAAAATCTGATACATTTCCGATCTCTTCATACCACTGCTGACATAAACACGATTGTTGGGATCAGAGACTAAAGTACTCAAGAGGCGGGCCATGCTCGAGAACTCAATAAATGAGCCCGATTTATCTCCGTAAGGAGTGTTGCGGTTTGGGATTTGGTCCAAACTAATGAAAAAGAGTCTTCCACCTTTGGCAGATTCATAAAACTTTTCGACAATAGGGAGATTCAAAGGAATAATGTCTGACAGTTTCTCGCAATCTTTGTCCCAAGCATCGTTGATAGAATGAACGCATTGCTTAATCCAATCCATGGAATCGTGTTCTGTCACAATCTTGTTGCAGACTTCCCAATGTTCCTCCTTCTCTTGTTTGGGCATGTTCAATGCATATTTGATGGTTTCACTAAAGTTCTTGATGTCCCATGGGTTAATCAAAAGCGCACCCTTTCCGTCATCAGCCAACAAATTAGAAGAACCAGTAAACTCAGATAAAATAAGTGGGGATTTCTTCTTTTCCGCAGCGATAATGAATTCGTGACAAGTCAAGTTCAAGCCTTCTCTCATGGACGACACAACAAACACATCAGCCTCACATAAGAGAGCAAGATACTGGTCAAATCCAATATCCTGATGGACGATCACAACCGGCGGAGTATCAGAGAGAGTCTCCGACATGGAGTTGATTCTGGAGACTATTTGCATCACTTCGCTCTCGTAGTCATCATCGTCGGTAGCACCTGGGAAAATTTGAAGCATAACTACCTTTTCGACGTACGAAGGATTTTCCCGCAAAAACCTCTCGTATGCTAAGAGTTTTGGTTTCACACCTCTCAACTTGTCCAAATGGTCTCTAGACACAATGAGAGTTTGGTCGCTCCAACGTTCGGTAATCAAATGTTTCCACTCCAGAACACCGTCACTTGCAAGTTCGGATTTCACGGCGTTTGCATCGATTCCTACTGGAATCGTATTCACTTTTGTGAAGGTACCATCGTGAGTAAGCCCGTCTTCGTTTGTATCCGCCAAGACTAGTCTGCTGCATGTTTGCAAGAAATGCCTGACGTACTCCAGTGTTTGGAAAGTGACACAGTCGGCTCCAAGCATACCTTGAAGAAGGGCTTCTCTCTGAGCCAAACATCTGAAGACTTCAGAGGAGGGAAACGAAACATGCAAAAAGAAGCCGATTTTTGCATCGGGCAATTTTTCCCGGACCATTCCAGGAACCAAGAGCAAGTGATAGTCATGGACCCAGATCATGTTTTCTGGGTCGTCGGGAGATAAGTGATTGTTTTCCCTGATGTAAGTCTCCACCAACTTGTCGGCAACAATCTGGTTTAAGAGCTTATAGTGGTGGTACGAGTGTTCCTCGAATGCCTTTGACTTGGGATCATCAGGGATCTGATAATGCAACGTGGGCCACAAGATCTGCTTGCAGAACGACTTGTAGTGGCCCTGGAAGGTAATGTCGTTGACCACCACAGACTCACAATTGTAGTCCAGGTGCAACGTCTCAGCAACCTCATTTAACACTTTCTCTGGGATGGCATCACTGGGCAGCGACATGGTACCCACCCATTTCACATTTTTGATGATTCCCTTCTCGTGAGCCAAGTGCACAGCGTTAATCAACGATCCGTTGCCCTTGTCGGTCTTCACAACCTGCCAAGGAGCCAGATCGAACACGCTGGTTTGGTTCAAAAACGTCTCCTCCAAGTCGGGTCGAGAAAACCCACCGTAAGGAGCCAATCTTTCATTCTCGCGACCAATAGCAGACTCGGAGTCACCCAGCTTTGGCTTGTTTGCCGCGGCGGCCTTTTGTTCATCTTCCTCGGTGATCACGAGCGAGCTGTTGCTGTTGTTTCCCAAGGTAAATCCCGAAAATTGTCTCGACATCGAGCCCCGGCCACGCAAGGTAGGAAAGTCGCCGGACGAAGATCCGCTTCTGCTGATGCCCGGATGCGAAGGCAACGTTGTCAGCGAACGGCTGATTTTGAGTCCGGGAAACCCACTGTCATCGTCCTTCTTCTTCAGATCCAACACTGAGCTGGGGAGAGGACCTATGTAACGAGATTTGGGCTGCACCAATTGTGGACCCAACCTCTCGTTGACAGAATCCAGCAACACAGGAGCGGTGTTGGTGGACCGCTTGCGTGCCTTTTGGAAAAACTGTTGGGCGGTGCCCTCCTTCTCTAGTTTGCCATGGTGGGGCGGTGAACCACTGGGAGTTTGTGTTGCTGTGGGGACATTGCTCAACGAGGGTAAAATGGAACTTGCAATCGTGGACTGGGGAGTCTTGATGGCAATTGGCGTGGCCAGAGAAGCCGTCGACAGCTCCAAGAACAGAGAATCAGGGACAATCTCATCTTGAGCAACCTCAAATTTCACGGTGTAGGGCAAGAATCTTGCTGTTAGTATGGGAAAGACGAACGGGGACTGAGCGCAGTGATGTGAGAGTCTAAACGTACAGGGATCCAATGATAATAGCCATTATGGACTTTCAGAAAAGAGAGAAATATTGGTTGGTAGCAAGGAATGATCAGCTAATTTGATCTCTAGAGAAGCACAAGGTTATTTCCTGCACAGCCAGCGGGGCAATCAAAGGCTTGGTACGGTGGATGAGCCCACCGGTGCCCCAGCTATGACGATTTAGCAACAAACAGACATTTCCGGGGCTTCAAAACGGAACCGTGTCGATTTTTTCGCATTTCACCGCTCTTGCTTATATCACCCTATCATCACCTCTTATCGTTTGTACCCTGCACTGAGGCCCGCATGTACTTACCCAATAGCTATTTTAATGAGATTGAGTGATACCCACTGCCATGTTGGCGTCGAGGCAACATTGCCCCAGGTTCAAGACATTGTTGCAGCCATAAATGTCCACAGCAGCGTCACCCAGCGGTTTTTCCATCTAATGTCCACCAATCATTGGGACATGGACATTGTCATCAAACTAGCAGCTTCTTCCAATTCTGTAGTCCCTTATATGGGGATTCATCCGTGGTACTCACATTTGTATCGTCTAGATCCAACGCTAAATAAGAAAAAACATTACGAGGATTGTCTCGAGCCTGGCCCCTCCGACGAGCTTCTAAGCGTACTCCCCGAGCCCATAGACTTGGAGGAACACCTTGAGAAAATCCGGAAATTGGCGGAATCCTACGACGAAAAAGGCGTTCCATATGGAATAGGTGAGATTGGCCTCGACAAGGTATTCCGTGTGCCCTCCAACGGGTACTTTGGCAACCAGAACGACCCAAAAGACGTTGTGCTCAACAAATCAAAGGTTTCGGTGCATCACCAGAAACAAGTATTTATTCGCCAGCTAGAATTGGCCAACCTGCTCTCGAAGCAGGTGTCTGTACATTGCGTGAAGGCCCACGGCCCCTTATTCGAGATCGTTTCCAAGGATTTCTCAAGTATATCCAATGTCATATTGCATTCGTATACTGGATCGCTAGATCAGGCAAAGTCGTGGGTTCGGGAATTTGCCAAACAGAAGCGCCAGCTCCGTTTTTCATTCTCAAACTACATCAATGCTAGCGCTCCCAAGGAGGATTCTCTACGTGAGTTGTTGAAGGTTTTAGACGACACCCAGATTCTACTAGAGTCAGATATGCCAGTGGATAGATTTTTGCTCGAGGTGGGGGAGCAAGTGGAGGACTACTTTGATCAATTGCGCAATGTGGGTCGGGTTATTTGTGAAACCAAGGGTTGGGAAATTGAAGAAGGTATGCATCGGCTCTACCATAACGCATTACAATTGATCGGAAAATAACGAGTATAGTTCGAACAGAATACATCTAGGGTGGTCGAGTAGTATACAACTGAATGGTCGCCATGAAATTTTGAGACTGGTTGTTAGAGTTCGTATGCGCTTAAGCAGTCCTACAACCTCTCGTTATCTCTATCTGCATTCATACCTAATTACAATCTCGACTTGATGATGTCAATGAACTCCGGCTTCAAAGAAGCACCACCAACCAAGAAACCGTCGACATCGGCCTTGTCCTTGAACTCTGGAGCGTTCTTACCGTTGACAGAACCACCGTACAAGATTCTCACGGTGTCAGCCTGACCACCAATGGTCTTGGACAAGTGAGCTCTAATGTCCTTGTGGGTGTCCTGGGCATCCTGTGGGGTAGCAGCCAAGCCGGTACCAATAGCCCAAACTGGCTCGTATGCAACAACGATGTTGGTCCAGTCAGAAACGATCTTGGAAACAGCATCCAACTGTCTAGCACAGACATCGATGGTGATACCAGCCTTTCTCTCCTCCAAGGTCTCTCCGATACACAAAATCACACTTACACCGTTGTCCAAAGCGAACTTGGTCTTCTCAGCGATGAACTCATCGGTCTCCTTGATAATGACTCTTCTCTCGGAGTGACCAGTCAAGGTCCAGTTGACACCCAAGTCCTTCAATTGGTCAGGGCAGATCTCACCAGTGAAAGCACCAGAGGACTTGTTGAAGATGTTCTGGGAAGCGATTTGGACGGTCTTCTGCTTGTTGACATCAACAGCCAAGCCGAGGTAAGGAGCTGGAGGAGCAATGACAACCTCGACGTTGGCTGGCAAGTCAGCGGCGTTCAAGTTCTCGACGATCTTGGTGATCGAGTCCTTGGTACCGTTCATTTTGAAGTTTCCACCGACGAAGAATTGACGAGCCATTTTGCGGTAATTTGTTTTTTTATGGGGTGCAATGTAGTTGGGATGGTGGGCCTTTATATACTCTTCGGTGGGCGATACACCTCCGAGGGTGTCCGGGGATGTCACTGGGGCCGGACTGCAGGCAGGCATGCGAACCACGCAACCACTCGCAAAACCGGGGACATGGAATACTATTAAAGTGAAGACTGGACAAATCGGGCGAGTAATTTTCTGTTTTGTTTGCATTCTATAGGTCTTGCTTATGCAATATAGATGATTTTTTCTTGCTTCTTCTCCAATACAGCCGCAACTTCGCCGTTGGCCTCATCATCATATGATTGTATCAGGCACACTGGCCACCACTATGCGCTTACGCATCGCCATAGCATGATTCAACAGACATTCTGAATTGAGCCCGTCAACCACACTGAGAAGCCGACCCGAGGTCTTCTGTGCTATGAGGTACACTCTGGTTGTTCTGTTTGTACTTCGTGACCTTGTTCATCGACTCCATGTAGGCCTGTTTGATTTCCTTGTCCTTGATTCTGCTCTCGTTGATGGCTGCTCTCTGTGCCTTCAAAATGCTGGCAATATCGAGGTCATCTGGATCATTGATCTTTCCCTGGGTGTTGAACTTCACCTCCTGTGACACCTCCTTGCGTAACTCCTCGTCGACATCCGAATCGGCTAAATCGTCCCATGTCTTCAACGGAGTCTTCAAACAGTACTTCCCATGGGGCTGTTGCTTCATCACAAGATACTGGCAGTGGGGAATATTTCGTAGCGTCTCAAACTCCTCGTACGTCCACCGAAACCACTTCATGAGAAACACTCGGGCCCAAATACCGTGAGTGACAAGCACCAACACGTTGGGGAACGACTCTAGAGAAAACTGCCTGAAGAGCGTCTCGTTAAAGCTAGCTATCCGGTCATACACATCGGCAGCACTCTCTCCGTGAGGGATCCGGTAAAAGAAATGGCCGTAGTGTGCTCTTTGCTCCCATATCTTGTCCATTTCTTCGGGGGTGCTCTGAAAGTTTCCAAAGTCCTGCTCTCTCATCCGGGGCTCTTCGCTGACCCGGTACTCCACGCCGTCCATATTCTCAATACCCGAAATGATGTCGTGGCATGTCTGTCGTGCTCTTAAATATGGCGAAGTGTAGAAGAGAACACTCTTGGGGTTCCGGGTGGTTGTATCTGGTGCCTGGGAGATGTGGTTCAAGAACTCCCGCAACACATCCCCAGCCTGTCTGGCCTGGTGATGGCCCTGTTCTGTGAGGCAAACCTTGTGGTTTGGCGTATATCTGTTGACTGACTTGTTACAGTTTCCTTCGGATTCGCCGTGCCTTACTAATAGAATGTACTGGATTGGTTAGTCATACTGCAAAGAGGAAAAATGGCATTATGTTGGTGAGTTCAGCTGGCCAGTGTCGGCGAAACGTACATACTTTTGGTAACGTCATGAGTATGATGAGAAGAGATAGATAGGTACAGCAGAATCTGGCTATTTGATAGATAGAAGCCCTGGTGCAGCCCCACGTAACATCTTGCAAAATACATTGCTGGGAGTTCTACGGAAAGAACCTCAGGGTAAGAAATTGAAGGAAAGATAGAATGTTGAATGATAAAAATAAATAATGTCTCGTTTCGTCCATTGATTATGTAGATTGGGCTTGGTTATAGCTTTCGCGCACAGTAATGACGAATCGGTGATTGGCTCCATAGTAGGAAAATGAAATGATTCTTTTTGAAAGCACCGCAGGTGATAAGCTCTTAAGATTTAAATAGCCCGTAAGCTGTTCGCTTCATTATATGAACAGTTCAGCATCATATGAACAGCTCCGCATCATGAGTGTCAATGTGACCCACTGTGGCATCACCTACTCTCTGTCCTCTTTGATTTGTATTATACCGTAACTAATCTACAATGCCTAGTTGGCAGTCAACTTTCTCTCGATGGCAAAGCTCTGGATCAACTCCTCGTCACACTTCTTCAAGATGTCGTCAGCAAACTCATCGATGGCTCTAGAGTACAAGGTGTTGTTCAATCTGGATGGACCAGCTGGCAACTTGAAGAGGGTCTGCCACTCTTCAGGATCCAACTCGGGCTCGCCGACCTTAGCTCTCTCAGCATTCTCGTTCTTTCTGGTCTGCTTCCACTGGAGAATACGCGTGTGCTCCTTCTGCAACTGTCTTTGGTAGTAGTTGAAGTTGGTCTGGTCGAAGTTGAACGAGTCGATCTGGCTGTACAAGTTCTCCAACAATTGGGTGGTAATGTTCGAGTTGGACGAGAAGTTCAAGTTGTCAAACTCGTTGGCGTTCACCGATGGCCTGGTGTCAGCCAAGTACAAGTTGACCAACTCCTGGTTGTGGATCTTGATGTCGATCTCGTCAAAAATGTTGAGGAACGACAACTTGTGGTTCTCCAAGTCCTTGGTCTTCCACTTGCCATCCAAGTAAGTGGAGAGGAAGTTCTCCGATAATCTGACGGCCTTCAACTCGACATCCTTGCCAATCGAGGCCATATTGTGAATGAGAATAAATGCGTTTTTGTTGGTCAACTGCTGCTGGGCCAATGCCTCGATCAACAGCGATGTGATGAAGTTACCAGAAATGGTGGACTGGAACCAGCCTTGGAACTCGACCCCCAATCCCAAAGACTTCAAAGCCTCCAAAATCTCCTGCTGATACTTACTTCCCGATCTGGAGCGCAAAGAGCCGCCCTCGTACTGGTCTGTGTATGGAAATGGGTATGCGTGGGTGATATCGATGGAGCCGTTATCGTCCTCAAAACCTAAAAGGGACCCCGAGTACAAAGATGGGTAGTTTTCCGAGGTGTGTCTGATCACAGACAACAAGACACTGCCCTCAATTTCGATGGAGGTGGCCGTTGGCGCTTCGTACGCCTTGGTTGTTTGTTTTGTAGCCATGGTTCCTTATGGTGGTGAAAGGTAAAATTTTTATGGAAAAGTTTTATGAGTGGTGCACCCGTACACCAACTAGGTTGTGGGTAGACAAGGTAAAGGGTGGGGAGCTGTAGAGTAGGTAAATTGGATAAGGGGCAAATAGGGTGTATTTTAATGGTTGCTGAAGATTTGGATAGATTTGTTTATTGTCTGGTGGTTGGTGTGGGCCATGGAGCGTATTGTGATAGGGAACTAAAGAGCGTATTGTGATGGTGGGAGATCGATGTGAAAGAGAACTTTTGACTTTTTTGGGACGAGTCGTATTTTCTCTTATTTAGGCTGACTTCTGAATCCAACAATTCTGACTTCTGTGTTTTAGAATACAATGTTCGTGATTTCGCCTTGTTTAATTCTCACGAAATCCACTGACAAGTTCTCACTTTTCTTGTTGAGCTTCGAAACCAGGACTAAAAGGAAGGTTTAAAAGCAGAAGAAAAAAAATACAGACAGGTTTTCAAATCAGCTCACTATTCTCCACATAGTCTATCTATGGTCTAGGCACCCTCTAAGTGGCTTAATAAAGTAGAGATTAGCCGTAGAATGTCTCCGTGCCAATAAGTCTACCCATCTATGGGATGCCTCCATAGTTAAGGCAATATTGGACGTCGACACCTCCATAGGTATGGCAATATTGGACATCGATACCTTCAGCAAGCTTCATCGTTTCTACCTAAAAAGCTACCTGAGTTGAAATTATTGAGTTACGTGTCACTGGAGGCTAGTGAAGTTCTGCCGAGCTGAGCCATCTCCATTTGCTCAATTCCATTATCCTAGCCTCTTGATGCCTACCAATAGAAAGAGACAAAGAAAAATTCCTATCAGTTTCTAATAAACTAGAATGCGAATTGCTCGATGACTACGAATTACGGTGGCTCCAGTGGATTTCGCAGCCGTTGACTCACTACTTTCTACACAGTCTAGAGTCTAGAGTCGCCGTTTCAGTCGCTCCCAAATTGTTCCAAAAAAATGTGTCCGTGCTGGAGGAGAGGAATTCGCCCCATCAAGGTATCAGAATATTATGTTCAGTAAAAAACTCTGGCATGTATGCCTCCATGCTTCACAGACCAACCTGGGATCTCTACATCGTAAAGTTCAATTGATAAGTACATTTCAAATGAGAAGGACAGTAATATATACATTTCAAGTGATTCAGACAAAAGATGAGTAGACCAATGATGGGTGCCGCCCATATATTAGTCATAGCCTTATATATTTCTTTTTGCATCACCGGTCCACCTCAGACTCAACTCATCCTGTCCTCCACACAGTTCCCAATGGATAACTGCGAAAGTGATAAAAATTTTACTTCTTATCACCAACCATGTCGGACGCAGTAGAGAAAATCACCGAACAGGTCGCCAAGACCTACTTGGACGATGTCACCGGCGAGCACGTCTCCAAGTCGGAATTGAAGAAGAGACAAAAGACCAGACAAATTGAGGCCAAGAAGGCCGAGAAGGCTAAGGCCAACGTCAACAAGCAGCCAAAGAAGAAGGACCTCATGGCCGACTTGAATCCCAACCAATACTTCGACATCAGATCGCGCCAGATCGAGGAGTACAGAAAGGCCAACTTGGCCGACCCCAAGGCTTTCGACCCTTACCCACACAAGTTCCACAGAAGCTTGACTGTTCCAGAATTCGCTGCCAAGTACGAGTCTTTGAAGAGAGGTGAGACTCTTGCAGATGTAGAGGTCAAGATCACCGGTAGAATCATGACCAAGAGAGAGTCTGGATCCAAGTTGAGATTCTACGTGCTCAAGGGTGATGGTGTTCAGATCCAGGTGATGGCCCAGGCCCAGGATGCCGAATCGTTGGAAGTTTACGAGAAGGAACACGACAACTTGAGAAGAGGTGACATTATCGGTGTTACCGGTTACCCAGGAAGAACCTCGCCTGCCAAGGGTGGTGAGGGAGAGATTTCCGTTTTCGCTAAGTCCATCCAGTTGTTGACTCCATGTTTGCACATGTTGCCAACCGAGCACTACGGTTTCAAGGACCAGGAAGCCAGATACAGAAAGCGTTACTTGGACTTGATCGTCAACGACTCCGTGAGAGACCGTTTTAAGGTGAGATCCGCCATCATCTCTTACATCCGTAGATTCTTGGACAACAGAGACTTCATTGAGGTTGAGACTCCAATCTTGAACGTCATTGCCGGAGGTGCCACCGCCAAGCCTTTCATCACCCACCACAACGACTTGGACATGCAGATGTTCATGAGAATCGCCCCTGAGTTGTTCTTGAAGGAGTTGGTTGTCGGAGGTATGGACAGAGTGTACGAGATTGGCCGTCAGTTCAGAAACGAAGGTATTGACATGACCCACAACCCAGAGTTTACCACCTGTGAGTTCTATCAGGCATACGCCGATGTCTACGACTTGATGGACATGACCGAGTTGTTGTTCTCCGAGATGGTCAAGGACATCACTGGTGACTACAAGATCAAGTACCACCCAGACGGTCCAGAGGGCGAGGAGTTGACGTTGGACTTCTCCAGACCATGGAAGAGATTCAACATGATCGAGGAGTTGGAGAAGGTTTACAACGTCAAGTTCCCACCAGGAGAGGAGTTGCACACCGAGGAGACCGGCAAGTTCTTGAAGCAGATCTTGATCGACAACAAGCTCGACTGCACTCCTCCATTGACGAACGCTAGAATGTTGGACAAGTTGGTGGGTGAGCTCGAGGACGCTTCCATCAACCCAACCTTCATCTTTGGCCACCCACAGATGATGTCTCCATTGGCCAAGAGAGACAGAGACATCCCAGGTTTGTGTGAGAGATTTGAGGTTTTCGTTGCCACCAAGGAGATCTGTAACGCTTACACTGAGTTGAACGATCCATTTGACCAGAGGGCCAGATTCGAAGAGCAGGCCAGACAGAAGGACCAAGGTGACGACGAGGCCCAGATGGTCGACGAGACCTTCTGTAACGCTTTAGAGTACGGTTTGCCTCCTACCGCCGGCTGGGGTTGCGGAATCGACAGAATTGCCATGTTCTTGACCAACTCCAATACTATTAGAGAGGTGTTGTTGTTCCCAACCTTGAGGCCAGATGCCTTTGTCAAGGGTGAGGACACCACTTCTGCCTAATCGTTAACGCTACTATCTGTGACGATCTGTAGAAATATATTACAAGTGCCTGACTTTGCTCCCACGTCCTACCTTCTGACCAAGTCTCCCTTTCTCTTCATCTCCAATGCCTTCTTGTACGGTGGTGCCGTTGGCATCTGGACCGGTTGAAGGTTACGTTTCTCCTCGGTGGAGTTCAACGCATACGTAGCATCCGAGTCACCGTCGTTCAAATCTCCACACGAGATGAACTTTGCAATTGCTCTCTCTTCAAGCTCCGGCAACTCCATATCCTCTTGGATGTAGCTTTTTCCTATACCTGCGTTCTCAAAGAATTCCTCGGTGGACATGTTGAGCTCGAGCTTAGGATTCCAGTCTGGGCGAGGGCGATAACCTAAACATACGATAAAGGCTTCCAATGAAGTTCCACGAGAAGAGCGAGGCTTGGCACATACCACACGGTCGAAAAGGTATCCGAGCTGGCTGTAGAGGAGATCGATGTCTCTGCCTCTGAATATTTTGGCAACAAATGACCCTCCAGGCCGAAGAATGCAAGTAGTAAGCTGAAGCGCAGCCAAGATCAATTGGGCCTGGATGTACTCATCTAGATCATGGAGTCCGGTGACGTCTGGAGCTCCATCACTACAGACAAAGTCTGCCTTTTCACCACCAAAGATATCCAAGATCCTTTGTAAGGTTTTGGGGTGGGTGATGTCTGCCTGGAGACATGTGACTCCGTCGATTGGCACCATGGGTTGCAAGTCGACGGCCACGATCTTGGCGGTTTTTTCCTCGTGGGTTTTGTTCAATTCTCGGCTGAGAACCTGCGACCAAGAACCTGGAGCAGCGCAGAGATCTACCACTTTAGTGACTCCGTCGAAGATATTGAATTGTTCATTGATCTGAAGTAGTTTGAATGCCGAACGTGCTCTCCAGCCCTCTTCCTTGGCTCTTCTATAGTAGAGATCTCTCTTGTCCTTGCTGGCTTTTCCCATGCTGAAGAAAAGGTGTAGGGCATCTCGAATGTGTGCACTACTACGTCTTTGTAGATAGTGGAGCAGGGCCATCATGGGTTACTATAGGTTATTTAATTGTTACTTCAATTTTGGTTTATTTCTTAGGGTGACTGAGTTCAAAGTCGAATCGATGGAATTAGATGGTCTAGTATCGCTGGTTTCATTAAGTCCCAATACTCTACTCTCGCTATTCTCATTCATTATTCTCACTATTCTCACTCACTATTCTCACTCCTAAATCACGACTGCCTCATTCTCACTCAAATAAACCCATCCGTTCACGCCCTTGAAAGGAACCCAACCAATAGATCTTCTCGAAATGCCTAATTCCCTCAATCCCTTATCTTCTACTCATTTCCTTTTCCAACTTCTCTCTTACCTCCACCTCCACCTTCACGTGAGTTTTACCTGCCTGCAGCTAAAATTTTCGTCCAACTCCACCAACTACCACTAGCACCATGTTCTCTCGCACAGCGCTCCGGGCCGCTCGCCCTAGAGGGTTTGCTACTTGCTTGCGCTTGAACGAAGCCAAAAGTGAAAAATTCCTCACGCCTAAAGAGTTCGTGGAGAAGAAAGGATCGGATGAAGTCGACCAGCACCAGTTTGTCTCCAGCTTGTTGAAGGAGCAGTTTGACTACGCCCCCAAGCTCATAAAAGAAGACATTGTGGATGACATCTCCAAAAGACCCATTCCACTCAATGTCGAGTTGTTACAGTACAAGCCTTTGCGGGTGCCAAAGACACATGGCCATAAAGTAGCTCAGTTGAAGTTCAGAAGTTACGAGGAAGAAGACATCATTAGAGCATCAGAGTTTGCTGCTCGTGCCGCATACTTCTTGGGCATTCCATGTGACCTGGTCAAGACGTTGAAGACTGAAAAGAGATTGTATACTGTGATCAGATCTCCATTTGCTCAAGCCAAATCCAAGGAGAACTTTCACCGTGTGACCTACAACCGTGGCTTGGCTGCGTACGACGCCACGCCAGAGGTATTGGACTTGTGGTTGTCCTACGTGAACAAGCATGCTTTTGAGAACGTCAAGTACACTGCTCAGATCCACACCAGAGAGCCAGTTGATTTTGCAGAAAAGTTGGCCAACTTGGGAGCCGACGACATGAAATTGCCTGAGGCTTACAGCGGAGACTCGTTCGACCCAGTAGCTGCCAAGGTGGATGAGTTGTTGAAGTCCGACACGTTCAAGAGTTTCCTTCAGGAGACCAAGTAAGGGAGCAGAAGAGAGGTTCTGCAATTCATTATTGTACATAGATAATGGTAATAGACGACCAGAGAGAAGCGGGATAGCGGAGGGCTAGGAGGGCCACTACGAGTGATAAGGATGATCAAGAACGAGAGATTAAGAACGAGAGATCAGGAACGAGTGATATGGTGACCAGTACCGGTCACTCAACAAAAGACAACAGGCTCCGACCCAATAATTAGCGTCATACAAGCAACGCGAGTCACTAAATTCACTGTAAAATGCATTGGTATCTATAAGAAAATAATCTGCCCGTTCACTCCACAACACTCTTATCCGTAGACATCCCACCCCTCCTCCTCCTCTTCTTCGGACTGGTCCAACTCTTCCTCCAACTTGCGGAGCCGAATCTTTTCGGCCTCGTTCACATTAAACCGACACATCGGACAAGTTGAATGCACCTTGAGCCACGGAGCTATGCAATCCATATCGAAGATGTGAGCTTTCTTCAGCGACGACTGGACGTAACACGGAAGCTTCACCAACAACGGATACTCGTTATCCACAAATTTATTGGTGCAAATCGGACAGTCGGCGTTCGCAGGCAACGTGGACACATCCACCCGCTCCAAAGACTCGAAGAACTCATCCGATACACCTCCCTCCTCCGAATGGGGTCCCATGGCTTCAATTCGGGCCAAAAGCTCTCTCACTTGCGCAGGCCCTTCCTCGGAACTTTGCAAGGCACGATTGAAGATCTCGCGGCCAGTAATAGACTGGCCATCGATCTGTACTGTACTGGTGATGAAGGCATCAATAGCCGAAGAAAGCGTCAGATGCTGTCGCCTAGAATCGTGAGGTGAGGCTGCATTTGTAGTCGACTGTAAGTTATGGTCGTCTTGATGTTAGTGGATTTCCTTCAGAGTGAATGAACTTGGTACGTACCGTGATAAGACATTGTGGTGAGTATTTGCCGTTAGAGTGCGTAGGAGATAAGTGCGTGAGTGCGTAGGAATTAGATAGAGGAGATAGGTGGATGGAGGAGATGGACTTAGATAGGGAATGATTGGGTTAGAAGGGCCGGAGGAAAATGGGAAGAGAAGTGAATGGAGGTTGGATATAGAGTGCGAGACGTATGTCGTTTTTACGGTTGAAGGTGATATTTATGTTGGCCATGGTGAGTATGTTAAATGCACAATGTGCTATGACATTCAATTTGACTGACGGGGCTGAGATAATGATAGGAATGGAGTGATAATTTGGAAAGAAGGTAAGTAGATAGTACTAGTAGAGCTTCGGAATTCCTTGTTCCTCGTTGATGGAATTAGCTCGTTGATGGAAATTGCTTGCATTACATTACGTAGACTCGCACGATACCTTCTATTCCGGATCGTCTTGTGGGACATACCATTGCCACTAGTGAATCAACAAAAATGAATGATCTCTCAATGTTTGCTGACCAAACTCTACACTCTCCAAAGATGCAAATGTACTAGCTACCTAGCAAATACTCAACTGTTGTCCCTTGACACATCCATCATGCTGTCATCGTCTCCCTCGTCTTCCTCTTCCTGTTCTTCTTGTTCGGTCTCATCAATGCCATCAAACCCTCCATGCTGATAGTCCCTTGCATTCACGCCATTCGTAAAAACAAAGTAGTTGTTTCCGCCACCGTTCAAGAACAACGGTGTCATGGGGAACTCCTCCAGTGGAGTCTGCACAGGGTTGAGCACCGGCGAGTCTCCTCCCGCCGTATTGATGTTTATGGCTTTGGACACAGCATGCATAGAATCAACGTTCGAACCCTGCGGCAATTGCATTTGCATCTGGCCCGTCTGGATTGCCTGCACCGGGGCATGTGGATTGTTGTGAAGTTTAGAAAGCGGGTAGATCTGGGTCCTGGACTTGGTGAGCGAGTTCAGAAGCGATCTGGGTGGCGTCTGCGAGTTCAACCAAAAGCGAGATGGCGATCCGCCAACGGAAGTTGGATCCAAGCTGGGCGAGTCAGGAGTCATAAAGCCTTGGTTTCGGGGCATGGGAATGTTCCGCGGGCTCGAAATGGAGGTGAACTCGGCGCTCGAGCCCACCGTGGGCGACGTGAGCTTCTGGTATGGCTGCAAGCGCTGCTGGCTCAAATGGGTGAGGGAATTTCGCGAACGCATGTTATTATACGAGTTTTTGCGGTCCATGACAGGAGGCATGGGCGCTTGCAGCGTCCCCGCAGGTGGCTGTTTTTGTCCTGGCACAAACTCCAGGTAGTTGGTGGCCACGGATGCTGCGTTGTTGCTGAGGGATAATAGCGAGATGGTGGACGAAGAGGGGATTAGCCGCCCATCACTGTACTTACCTACCGAAGTGGCCAACAACTCCGGCTCTGGGTGTTCGTCGGTCAAGTTCGTCGATAGCTGTTCCATCACGAACTTCTGGATGTCTGGCGGTTGCGCCGCATACTTCTCTCCGGCCAACGACGACGAGAGAAGTGACTTGGTGGCGCACGGCGGCTGAGCGGATGCCGGGACATCATTTAGTTCCGGCAGCGAGTCGATGGTCAAGTCGCCTAGCTTGTTGTGGATGTTATTGGAGGAGAACCTCAGCGCCATGGTGTGAAAGGGGGTGAGGGCCACAATGTACAAGATGAGAGGGGTGGTTGGAGTTGAGACGACCAAAGTTTTTCAGCAAGGCAAAAAACAGAAAGGAATGAACCGCTGGAGAAGGATGGAAAAGGTCGTGACGAGCAGTTTTTACTCCTCACATCTAGAAAAATTTCCCACCAGGCTGTGGGCACGTGATAAGATAAGGTGTCTGCAGGAGAACCCCGTATCTACGGCATGCTGGAGATAGGGCCGAAATCTGGCCGAGAGTTACTCGATAGGTGAAGCCAGGTGAATACGGAGTTATGAACACAGTAACTGGCGGATTTCAGTCATTCCCCGCGTTCAAAGTATCTGGCCGTTATTTGTCCCGCGCCTCCAAACTAGGTTGCTAAAATAGGGGGAGAGTGCAGGTTGCGATAGAACCATGCCTATCTACGATGGCCAATGAGAAGCACGGCGGGGTGGATGGTGGGGTGGAGACGGAGAAATGACGTCGGAAAAGGAAATCGTGCCGAGACGTACGAGGAAGTTTGCGGGTTTTGCGTTATAATATTTTATCCGATCGTTTTATGCCCTTCGTTGTAGGTGGACGCTCTTGGCTTACGCCAGAATGCAGGATGCTGATAGTGGAGTGAGTTTTGTGGTTGCTGCCAAGGAGCATGAGAGATGGAGCGATAGAAAATTGGAAATGGCTGGAGAAGCGGCAGAAGTGACTAACGTGCGATCTTAAGATGTTTTCCGTCTGGTTTGCTTGGAAGTATGTGTTCTTCCGGTACTTTTCTCCGGACTTTTTCTCCGCAATCCCGGATATCCGCAACAGGGCATTGCAAGAAATTGCGCATAGAAAGATTCTTTTAAATAACGGAGAGGAATTAATTTTGCGCAAAAAGCGAGAAAATTGGAATTGGCGGAGGATAGGAGAAGGTGAGAGAATTGTGGTGTTTTCCGTGTGAGCTCTGATTTGGTCTGGATTGAGATAAGATTGTCAGTGCTCAGTTCTCAATTCTCAGTGCTCAATTCTCAGTTGTCGATTTTTGATTTTCAACTTCCATTCTCAGATTTTGATTCTCAATTCTCAACTTCTAATTCACAGATTCTGGTTCTTAATTCTCAATTTCGATTCGCCGTATTAGCATTCAAATCTCTTCAAATCACACTCTTCATGTCTAAAGTCTATTCAATTCTTTTCATCTATACAACTCCATTCGATAATTCTACTTGACCGTCTGATCTCATGCTCTAAGCCCCTCTAGTACTCGCCATCATCATTCGGATCAATCTTGAACACCTTATCCGGGTTCAAAAGGCGCTTGGGATCCACCGCCATCTTCAACTTTCTCATGGTATCCACCGTATCCGGACCCAACTCAAGCTCCAAAAACTTACGCTTTCCATTTCCGATACCGTGCTCACCAGTCGAGGTACCCTCATTGGCCAACCCTATTTTAGTCATCTCAACCACCAACTCTTCACACTTCTCCTTCTGCTCCTTCGTGTAGAAGATATCAGCATGGAAGTTTCCGTCTCCCACATGGCCCAAAATGACCGACTCAAGCCCCGACTTCTCAATGAGAAGGCGAATTTGATCTAAAACACTTGAAAGCTTCGAAAGCGGAACGGCAATGTCCGTCACCCAGAGCCGGACGTCCTCGTGGATCTCGTTCCGCCCGTACTCGAGAATGGCGTAGAATGCGTTCTTGCGGGCACTGAACAACTCCTCCTCCTCTTCTTTATCCTTGGCAACGATGAAGTCTTCACAATTGTGCTTCAATGACACTTCCTTGATCTTTTTCAACACCTCGTCCACGGAGGTCCGGTTCAAGCCTCCAATCTTGAAGAAGATCGTAGGGACCTCGAGCCACTCCTTGGAGAAATACCCACTGTAGTTGATGCAATGCATCATATCCTTGTCTAGCAATTCAATGGCCTCGGGCTTAATGCCCAAGCGAAATAACTCGGCCACCGTGTTGGTGGTGTCTAAGATAGTTGCGAACTGGCCCACAACCACCGTCTCGTAGATAGGCTTAACGTGAAGTTTCACGGTGGCCTCGGTAACGATTCCCAAAGTGCCTTCGCTGCCAACGAATAGTCCTGTAAGATTGTACCCAGCACTGGTCTTGCGAGGTCTCTGGCGAGTTTTGATGATGGTTCCATCTGCCAAAACAACCGTCAACGACACAACATTCAGCACCATGGCTCCGTATCGCGAGGCGTTGATTCCAGAGGCATTGGTGTTCACCATTCCTCCAATAAGCCCGCTGGGCCCGCAGTCACAGCCAAACATCAACTTCAGCGATTCAAGCTGCTCGTTGAGAGCCACCCAGTTCACACCGGCTTCGACGACCACATCCAAATCGTCGTGGTTGATCTGGAGCACTTTGTTCATGCGACTTGTGTCCAAAACTATGCCTGGCCTGGTCGAAAAGAAATGTCCTTCCAATGACGACCCTCCAGAGTACGGCACCACAGGAACGTTGTAATTGAAGATGATTTTCATGATGTCAGAAACCTCCTGGGTAGAAGTTGCGTAGACAACCCATTTTGGTCTTTCGTGTGGCCTCGGGGAGTGTGGAGTTAGGCCATTATCGGCATGGCCGTCCAATTCCACCGCTGTATTGGTGACCTTGTCATCGCCAATGGCAATTTTGATTTCAGCGATCGCTTGGGCCAACTCGGCATCAGTGCAATATCTCGGAGGAGTGATCTCCGATAATTTCGTTGTAGACGATAAGGGAAAGAGATCCTGAGGAGGACGATCTTTGAGTAGTTTCTGGCCGTAGAAAAACGAGCCAGTAGCCACAACGAGCGACGAAACGACTCCACCGATAAGACGAGCCCGAGACAGACGAGGCAGCTTGACCGAAAATGCCCGGACTTGTCCTATGTTCTGGAGAAATGCCCGATGTCTTGTATTCTGGAGAAAGCTGGGCCTGAACATGGTGAAGATCACGATGAGCGAAGCTGCGATTCAAGGTGCGATAGTGTGGCTGGCCAATCACGCGAATAGTGAGAATTTGGAGATAAGCTAATAATACATGATGGCCGAAGTTAAATACATGATGGAAGGTTAAATTAAATTTTTTTTTATAAAAAAACAAAGACGAAAAGGCCTTATGGCTGGGTTACCGTCTCGAACACCGCCTCGATTTTGTTGTCTGCATCATTTCTAAATGGCTTCATTGGCTTCAAACCCCATTTTCTCAACATCTCGATGTCCTCGTCCCACCCGTTGCACATGGTGGTCAACATCTTTTCTCCGGTGAAGATGGCGTTGCATCCACCCATAAAACACAAAAATTGCTCGTGCTCCTTCATGGTGTAGCGGCCGGCAGCCAATCTGATGATGGACTCGGGCATAAGAAGTCTGGCAGTAGCGATGGTCCTGAGAATGGCATCGAACTTCAATTTTCTAGTCAGGTCCTTAGGAAGCTCCGAGAGCTCCTTCTCCATTGGCGTGCCCTTGATGGGAACCAAACGGTTGATAGGCAACGATTCGGGGTGCTTGTCCATAGTAGCCAAAGTGTAGAGGAAACCAATGTGGTCGTCCTCGGTTTCACCCAACCCCAAAATGCCTCCAGTACATGCTTTCAACCCCACCTTCTGGACATTTTTGATGGTCTTCAACCGGTCGTCGTAGGTTCTGGTCGAAATGACGTTAGGGTAGTGTTCACGTGAGGTATCGATGTTGTGGTTGTAAGCCGTCAAACCAGCGTCTTTGAGCATGTTGGCCTGGTTCTCATCCACCATGCCCAACGTAACGCAAGTTTCCATTTTCAATTCCTTGTTGATCCACTCCACCATGTTGGCGATCTTCTTCAATCCGGATTTTCTTCCGCTCATGTCTCTCCATGCTGCACCCATGCAGAATCTGGTGGAGCCATTCTCTTTGGCCTTGATGGCAGCCTCCTTGACTTCATCCAATTGAATCAATTTCTCGGCCTTTGTTCCCGTATCGTAACGAGACGACTGAGAACAATACTTGCAGTCTTCGGTGCATCCACCGGACTTGATATTGAGCAACGTGCATAACTGAACTTCGGCAGGATTATGGTAATTTCTGTGCTGAATTTGCGCCTGAAACATCAACTCCTGCAAGGGAGTGTGATAAATTTCGCTTATCTGTTCCCTTGTCCAGGAGTTGCGAGGCTTGGAGTTGACAGCCAAGTCAATGGCTTTAACTTGGGGGAGTAATGGGGCATCGGTGATTGGTGCTTGGGCATTAAGCACTTTAGATGCCGAGAGAGCAGGGGCGGAGGTGTAGAGGGGCCTGGCCAAGTGTCTGATGGGCAATCTCATGGCGGATGGAGAATTGGAAAAAAAGACGCTAAAAAATAGAGAATATGAAAAAACTGGGATAAAAATAATTACCTACATACCTCACCCCATTTGCTAATGTTGGGCCCTGGTGGTGGTCGCGGGACCAGTAGTCATATGAATCATCGCATACCCCCGTGCCTCCCGGACTCGAGTCATTTGAGTCATGGCGATAAGGTGTGAGGGCACGAGCCCTCGGAGCAGCACGAGGCCGCCTTGAGTCGCACATCCAGATACACCCGTACATCCCAAAACTTTCGCACAAACCCGTACACCAGTACTGTCGCATTCCACGCTCTTCGTTCATGAAAAAAAATTCCTCTCATCTTCTCCTACTAACAAAAATGGCTCCAATTGTATGTATCCCTTAAGTTTTGCCGATATCGACATGTTCACCTTGAACGGGTCTTGACCTTCAAAAATTCATCTATAAGTTTTTTTAGCGACCCGTCCTGGGCTATGCTGTCTTTATCTTCATCACCATGTGTGTATCGTGATAATAGTGCGGTAGGCTAACAGGAATCTAGACCACCAAGAACTCCCAGGCTGCTAAGAAGTTTGTCGTCGACACTTCTGCTCCAGTTGAGAACGGCGTTTTCGACCAGGAGGCTTACGTCAAGTACTTGGTTGAGCACATCAAGGTCGAGGGCATCATCGGTAACTTGGGTGAGGAGATCTCCGTCTCCGAGGAGGGCAACAAGGTCATTGTTGTGTCCACCGCCAAGTTCTCCGGTAAGTACTTGAAGTACTTGACCAAGAGATTCTTGAAGAAGAACCAGCTCAGAGACTGGATCAGATTTGTTTCTGTCAAGAAGAACCAGTACCAGTTGCAGTTCTACTCCATTGCTGAGGAGGAAGAGGACGAGGAGTAAATGTCTGTATAGATAATTTTCTACTTTCACTGGTTCTGGGTTTAGGCTTTAATTTACATTGTTATGCAATAGACGAACGGCCTATATGGTGTAGTATTGTAGTGGGATTGATTTTGATTGTTGATTTAGTCGGAGCTGATGTTGCATTCAAGCTGAGAGGGTTGGCTATTGGCTAGCGAATTCTGGAAGGTCGATGCAGACTAGCTGGAGAGGGAAGACTGGCGACATGGATTCGTATATGGCTATTGGCCTATGGATTCATATTTAATGACTAATGGCCGTCAGACTGGTCTTCGGTATTTGACTCTCTCTGCAACGTGATCAAATCAAAGCCGAAACAGTTTCTCGTTTTTTCTTTGATATTCTGATGATCAAGTAACAGATTGTATGGTGCTTTAATCATTTTTCTTTGTTCTACAAATTAGCTTTCCCAACCTTCAAGTCTATTACAGGCAACATCGAACGAGCACTGGGGAATCAATATGGGAGATAGCCCATCTAATTCTCTCAGTGAAGGTGTTCGCTTTTTTGGTTACATACCTTTAGTAAATATTGCTTGTTGAACCAGAGTCCTCGTAATAGCTTGTCGTCATCTTCCTAGTAGAGGAGGTTTCGTACCATTCTTCATGAAACGATGTTAATCAGGTTGGAGTCAATAGAAAGACAGAGCTTATCAAGCATTCAAACCGGGCTTTCTATCGTTGCATTTTTCTTATTTTCTTTTTTTTACGAATCGGATAACTAAACCTTATAATTAAACTGAGGAGGTTAATAAAAAAAACACTTATTGTAGTACTCTTTTTTTTTTACGTGTAGAAATTGAGAAATATTAATATTACTTTTTTCTTAACGAATCAATACATTTTACTATAAAACTTTAAGATGGGGGAAACTACAAGACCCCCGGTGGAAATATCTCTTTGTATAGCCCGTCTTTGCTAATCATGTCTGTATTGTTGAAATTGACAGATGCACTACCGCGGACGATGTGATTTCTCCTAAAGGGAGCTTGGGATTGACAAAGGTTTTCATACCCATGGATTTAACTCGATGTTGGGGCATTCGGTACTCGCACCTGCAGATAGTTATGTAAGCCCTAATTACTTGACATATTAAAGCACTAGCCTTCAGGTTCAAGAAAAGTCCGAGATAGTTTAGTGGCTAGAATTACCGCTTGTCGCGTGGTAGACCGGGGTTCAATTCCCCGTCTCGGAGCATTTCTAGCGCAAGTGGTTTAGTGGTAAAATCCAACGTTGCCATCGTTGGGCCCCCGGTTC